>OY754311.1:30581791-30656808 GCA_963573325.1 Astragalus glycyphyllos | reverse complement strand
GAAGAAGAAGAAGAAGAAGAAGAAGTTAGGGTTTATAGGAAAAAAAAATTGATTTAATCAAAGCTGAGAAAAATCAAAATAGAAACTCTACACTCTACAAAAGAAGAAGAAGAAGAAGAAGAAGGGAACAAACCTGTCAATGGAGTTGTGCGTGGAAGCGTGGAAGAGAAAGGGTTTTTGCGTGGAAGCGTGAAAGTGGTTCTATCTGCGTGGAGAGTTTTGACAATTTTTTCGGAGAATAGCGCGAGAGTTTTTGGAAAAGTGAATTTTGTTTTTCACTTGGCGCTCTTGTCAAAAAAAACGCGCCTAATTTTTGGACATCTTTGGTCCACAGTTATCTTATAAAAGGTTTGTCCACGGTTTCATAACTGTGGCTTCTAAATAAACCCTTTTTTCGTCCACAGTTTTTTGGTGTTTTAAAATAAATCTTTTATGCCGACGGTTAGACAAATGTGGTCTTAGGTATCCGCATTTGTTTAACCGTAGCCTATACAATTTTAAAGTGTGGCCTAAGAGTAAGTTGATGTAACCGTGGCCTAATCTTCATCTGATTGCCCACACTTGTAAACCCGTGGCCTATTCTGTGTTCCAGCCACGATTTTTTAGCCGTGGCAACGATTGGTGTCGCCTAAAGTCAAAAATGTTGTAGTGATTGTTTCAAATGAAAATATGTTCTGAGTACCTTCTCTTAAAAAGTATTTTAATAAAGAGGCTTCCTGCTATATATTATTAAAAAAAGAGAAAGAGAAATAAGATAGGGAAGTAAAATTCCAAGTAATAATAGGGAGCCCCCTGACAAGAGTCAGATCAAAAAGAAAGAGAGACAGAATTTATCTTTGAACGAGTGTTATATTCTGTTGTTTTCTAGACCAAATTCTTTTTGTGTTTCTTCTTTCAGGTCGTGGACACCACCAGTTCAGACTTATCAACAATAGTTCCCTGGGCCATATGATTATCAACGTCGTCTGACAGATCACCCCAAAGCTTATCTAGCCTGGTGATGGGAGGTTGAGTGGAATCATTACTAACCCGACTTGCTTCAGAGGTGCTAGGGGTAGAAGCAGTAGGCACTGGATTTCTTTATATTGCATGACTTTTTCTCTAATCTCATTCGGAGAAGATTCTCCTTGCTGCTGATGCATCTCAATAGGTGTCTACTTACTTACTTTTTAATATGTAACAAATATGTAACAAAACAAAATTACTTACTTTTTAATATGTAACAAATGGGAACCGCATGTTATTAGTATAATTTTATATTACTTTTAATTCTCGACTGGAAAACATTACATGTTGTCGAAATAATTATTTTTTATCTTTATAATTTCTTTACTTTTATAAACGAATACCTCTACTTTTATCCTGATATTTTATCTTTATAATGTTTTTATTTTATTTTATTTTTTGAGTATTGAGAGGAAAAAATCACATGTTGAACATAGTGCTTTATGCATATCCACGAGTATAGAGCTAGTAAAGGTAAAAACGAGATAAAAATAACACACGATAAGTTATAAGTTCAATCGCTACTGCAAGTAGTGTCTAGAAAAATACCATAAGTTAGTAAAAAAATGCTATAAACTAGTAGAACCAAACACTTACATGAGTTTATCTACTAAACACAGTTCTTTGGTTTTGCCAAATAAATTCTAATAACCCTCGTTTAAGTGGTTTTGTAAAAGGAAAATTTAAATTTTTAGTCTGAATGCTAATTTACACGTTCTAAAAAATAGGTAGGTGAAAATAGCAAATTCATGTGCGCAACCAACTTTTTATATATATATATATATATATATATATATATATATATATATATATATAAAGAGAGAGAGAGAGAGAGAGAGAGAGAAGGGGGGGTGGAATTACACTTTTGGTAAAATAACACATACACCTCTATTTTGCAAAGGACATCGACCACTCCTAGATTACACACACCTCCCATCTATTAAGCAAAAATAGAGGATGCGGAGAGGAGATGTTTTTGTTTTTAAATAAAACTTAAAGGAGGTGAGTGAAACTCTTTAAGCAAATAATGGAAGTGTGTGTTCATTTAAAAAATAGAGGGGTGTCTATATCATTTTAATCATACCTCACGGGAGGTGACTATACATACATACGTATGTACGTACGTACATACATACATATATACATAGACACAAACTAGGGGTATATCAGCGCATCAGCACGGGTCACGTCCTATGGGTACTGATATTCTTGGTAATTTGATTATTAAGTAAATAATTACATTTTTAATTTAAAAGTCTTAAGCTATAAGTTCAAGTACTGATAATTTTAAAATTAGGAAGATATCTTTATTAATTGCTACAAAAGGCTAATTCTGTAAACTGAATTGATTAATTAATTTCAATCTAGATTCAAAAGTAAAATAATCATTTATAAAAATAAAGACATTTGTGAAAATAAAATATAAAGTATTTGACCTCTACAACATGTAATGTTTCTCCATCGAGAATCAAAAGTAAGAAAATTTAACAACATCAAATGTTTCCTGTTGAAACTCAAAAGCAAAATATAAAAATAATTAATTTGACAACACATAATGTTTTGTTGTCAAGTTTCCTAAGTAAATATTCATTTATTAATAAATAAAAACATTCATGAAAGCAAAATATAAATAAAAAAATTAGTTACAACGTGTCACCTTCCCCATAAGAAATCAATAGTTATAATACAAAAATAAATATTTTAGTATTGGGTGTTTTGAATAACATGTAATTGTTAATTGTCAAGACTCAAAAGCAAAAAGTAGAAATGGGTAAAATAGAGACTTTAGTATTGAGAGTTTTTTTATGAACAAGAAGTAAAACAACAACAACACTAGAATCTAATTCTCTCAATCCCAATAGCATCAGCTAGGAGGGATGAGGAAACAATAGGAGGACAAAGATGACAAAGATGAACCACATGATCAATAGTTGACATGGTTATCCGAAGTCCTCTGACATGGGTGCTCTGGGAGTTCATCCTCTTCATATACTGCACGGAACATAGCCTCTTGAATGCTAGATTCAATTCGGAATAGGTGTGGTCGATCCAACATGCTTTGTACTTCTGATGGGAGATTAGTCATTACTCTCAGTGTTTAGACTGTGGGTCAGCCAACATTTTGAGTTCAAAACCCTTCTTCGGCCAGTCATAGATTCTATACCCCCTTCCTCATATTTTATTGGAATGGCTATAGGGCGCAGGTAGGGGGAATAGAAAACAACCCCAAACACCTTTACCTCGGTAGGGAATAGATTGTGATCAGCCTCTACTATCTCCACTTTATCACCCATCCATATCATTAATTTCTGATGTAGAGTGGAGGGAACACATTCACTGGTGTGGATCCAATCTCTCCCCAAAATAACAGCATAGGAAGGTTTTCCCTCAATAACAAAGAAAGTTGATCGGGTTACCTTAGACCCAACTGTTACATCGGTCACCAACACCCCTAAGGCATGAGATGGGTGGCCCAAGAACCTTGTCATGGCCATAGTCGTAGCGATGAGGTCCTCAGCATTCTTGCCCAGTTTCTTCATTGTTGCCAATGACATGATGTTCAGACAGCCCCACTATCGACAAATGCTTTGTTAAACAGTTACCCGTTCAAGTGGGCTTTAATGTAGAGGGGTTTCAAGTGTCTGGTCATATCTATCAAGGCAGTCCATTCGGCCTCCTCGACGAAGACATCTCCCTCGAGGGCTCTTGGCTGGTCCTTATTTCCCCAGAATTCAGGTGGTAGGAGTCCCACCATTTCCATGTCAACAAAGGACTCTCCATCCTCTCTGTCCATTATGTCATCTAGGATTTACTCTGTTAGAGAGTTACCATCAAAATCTAGTGTACCGAAGGGGTTCTCTTCTTCTTCATCCAAGAGATCATCTTCTGCGACTTCGTCCTCAATCGTTATCCCCTCGCTGGGGAGAGCACTAACTGGCTAATTAGGTTGTCTAGGGCTGTGAGGGCCATACATACATTCCATCACTACCTCAGTGAGAGGGTTACAATTGCGTCTACCACCCCTATCATGGTGTTAAGCTCTTCTTCTTTATTAGCGGATGTGCTAGGGCCAGCTGTCTCGTTGCTCTAGGGCTTTGTCCTCGGCAGGTTTTGGGAAAGCATGTCCCAGTGCCTTAGCTACAGAGGCTGCAGGAATGACCTGTGCATTCCCTTCCTTGACCGAGGTGAGCATTTGCAACGTTTCCATCATTCTATGGAAGACCCTTGCCTTCTGTAGCCTCCTCTACTGCGAGCGAGATTTGGAGGCAGTCTTGGGGGTGATACTTCTGATACTGCCTCTGTCATCCACTGGTCTTATGGTACCTCCAAGGGTGGTCTCACAGTTTTAGTGGCTCTCATCTCACGATCATTCAGTATTGTGATATCCACTGACGTCGAGTCTTGTGCCATAGTGACTTGTGCCGCTCTCCTTTCTCCCTTCGGGTGAGACTTCTCACCTGGGTTTGGTACAGTGGCTTGCTCGATGGATTTATCGGCAGACCGACTGTGCCCCCAAGCGGGAGGTGTTGGAGTCTTGACCTCAGATCCTTGGGTCGAGGTGCTTGCCTTTTAGGATTGAGTTTGGACAAATGTAGTTCCTTGAGATCGTGGACAAGCTTCCCCGGCTTGGGAAGTTTACTCTTAGGTTCCTTGCGCGGGCCTGGCTCCCCTACCTGCAGTGTATCTTGTAAGAGAGCTATGCTCTCAGCCACAGTGGATCCCTCGACAGGGTATCCCAACCGGTCAAAGACTGATGCTCTTCTTTCTGGGGGAACCTCATCTTTGGGGAGCAACATATACTTATTATTTCCCTTCCCCCGGTAGCTTCCTAAGAAGGAGACCATGTTGATGTTCATGCTGGGAAAGTCAGTGTCAACAGTCGTCTCTGGCACCCCTTTGTCAGCCATCTTAAACCTCCCCTTCCAGATAGCTTCTTGAACGGCTTGGCAGAAGATGGTGCAATTAGAGGTGGCATGATTAAATGAATTGTGCCACTTGAAATACTTCTTCCCCTTTATCTCTTCGAGCAGAGGTATCTTGTGGTCGTCGAGGAACTTGATTTGCTTATCTTTCAGCAAGTAGTCAAAGATCTGGCCCGCTTTAGATATGTCAAAGGAGTACTCAGACCTGTTTTCCACCTAGTCCTTCTCCTTCCCCTTGGCAGGATTAAGAGCAGGACATAGGGTAAGTCTTCCCTATGACTATCTTGGCCACCATGATGTTTGTTGCGTAATCGACTGACTCACCATAGTCAGAATCTTCTTCAATGTCAACTACTGTTGGACTATATGATAACCTTAGAGGGGGGTGAATAAGGTTATATGCTAAAAATGAAATCTTTTTAATTTTCGAAAACTTACGATGCTAGCTTAAATCGAAAGCGGAAAAGGGGATTTAAACTATATGCAACTATCTATGCAAGCTATGACAATGGCAGAAACAATAATAATAATAATAATAATAAAATCTATGCGCGATAATATCAAATGCGACGACAGTTTACAATTATAAAGAAAACGCAAAGTAAAAATAAGGGATAGGAGTACACCGTGATTTTTACGAGGTTCGGGATAAAAGCCCTACGTCCTCGGCCTCCGGCTTTGTAACCTTCGGACTTGATAATAACCACTATATGAGAAGATACTTCTTCAACGTCTTACAAGCAAGCAACTTCGCTATAGCTACCACACCAATCTCAATTTTCCCCAAATTGAGAACCCAAGCTCCCCGCTAAGGATTTCGCTAAAATTCAATCTCCCCGATTGAATTACCCAAGAAAACTTCCCAGGATTTCACAACAACCAAGTATAGATGATTACAGCTGAAAGCTAGGATCTAATCACTCAAGCAATATAACACGATGTAGTTGAGAGAGATGAGAGATTTTGAAACCCTAGATGAAGAACGTGAAAAAGAATGTGACGGTGAGTGTTTGCGTTCTTTTCTTTTTGATTTCTGTGTTGTGTTCTGAACAATCGTGAAAACCCAATCCTATTTATAGGGATTGTAAAAATATGACCGTTGAAGCACTATTTAACACAATTGTGATAAGTGAAGAATCGATTGATTGCTTGAAAGAAGCAGGAGAGAAATCGATTATGCTCTTTAAGAAAAGCAAGCCAAGAATCGATTATGTGCTTCATGGATGAAGCCCAAAATCTATTATGTGCCTTAGTGAGAAGTTAACAATCGATTTCTTTCTTTTAAAATGAGAAGTGAACAATCGATTTCTTTCTTTTAAGACACAAGTCATAAATCGATTCTTTCTTTTAAAAAACAAGACATAAATCGATTTGGAGCTTCCAAAAGACAAGCAACAAATTGATTTTCTTATTTGAAACACAAGTGAAAATCGATTGCTAGCTTTAAAACTAGCAAGACATGTCTTCTGGAGTGGGCCGAATGCCCAATCCTGCCAAAGAACCCTCCAAAAACGGCCCAAGACAGTCCAAGGGCTGGCCAAAAATGGCCCAAGCAGCAAGCAAAAGACTAAATCAGATCTGGACGATCAGGATTAACCTGTGCTGATCCAACGGCTCGCCTAGCACGTTGACTCTATAAATACGGAACTGACCCCACATGTCAGGTAACTTTTTCACCCTCATTGTTACTCTGCAGAAATTCCACCTCACTGACTTGAGCGTCGCAGTGACATTGCAGGTACACCCTGGTGCTTCGCGGACGACCAATACCTGATTACCCGGAGGACCAGCACTCAACAGATCGACCTGTCACCTTGATCACAGACCCCAGCTTGATCGCAAGGTACGGTTCAATGGCGACCACAGTGGGAGTCGAACCCACGACCTTCTGATGCCTCCAAAGGCACCCCGAGGCAGACCACGGTCGACCCGCCTTCAAAATGTGGCCGACATCCCAGCTCGACCACCACCCATCCCAGGAAGACTTGAAGGCGATGATCCTCAGCCTGACCCGACCCAAGGGGTCACCGTCACCCTACCGGCAAACTTAGTCCAGGAACTTCGGGACCTACTCCGTGATCGGGAAGAGAGTATGGCTCGTCAGAACGAACGTCTCACCCAAGTAGAAGAGCAAGTCGCATCCCGTCGGGCAAACACTGCACCCGAGCAACGGGCGATCCTGTCTCGAAGACACCGCTCACCACCTCGAAGACACCTAGTCCATCGATCTCCACCTCGGCATAGGGGACGAGGAGGAGGACCTCCATCAAACACGCCATCCAGCTCCGATTATACTTACTGACCGAAAGAGTCGTCGCATCCTGAATCCTCCTATGATTCATCTAATTCACCCACTCGATCGCGAAGTCGATCCACCGAGCGGTTTCCACAGCACCATACAAGGGAATACTCAGATGAAGAGCAATATGGTCATCATGGGAGACAGCCTGGGAACCGACCGCGCCACAAGGGAAGAGTTGACATGAGCCTGGGACCCTACACCAGGAACATAGATGAATACTGCATCCCCCGCTCCCTAAAAAAACCTCCTTCAGAGCTAAAGATGTATAATGGGGTCCAAGACCCAGACGCCCATTTAAAGCACTTCGACCTAATGATGAAATATCGGGGGGCAGCCGGACCGGTTAAATGCAAAATCTTCCCCTTGACCTTGGAGGGATCGGCCTTAGAATGGTTCACAGAGCTACGACCAAACACCATATCCTCTTGGGAACAGATGGCCCGAGTATTCACTGCCCGCTTCACGACCTCAAGGGTTAAGCCTAAGTCCCAAGATATCCTGATCGCAATCAGGCAAAGACCCAACGAGTCTTTACGCAGCTACGTGGAACGATTTAACAAGGAGGCTGACCAAGTAAGAAACCTGGATGACAACCAACGATTATTTTTCTTAAGGACTGGGCTCCTCAGAGGAAGCCGATTCGAAGTGGAGGTCGGCCTGCACCAACCAAGAGATTTAGAGACTTTTCTTCGAAGATCTCAAAGATTCATGAATTACGAAGAAAGTACTATGGCCATTGAAGCCGCAGAAGCAGGAGTCAATCAAAGACCACGTGCAGAGCAAGACCAGAGACCAAGAGATGATTTCGGCCGACCACCCAGGGACCACAAGACAAGAAAATTTACAGAGCGTACGAAGTTGAACACCTCCTATGCGAATATACTCGCCGAATGCGCTAACACTGAGTTTAGAGGCATCAAAAGACCAGAGCCCCTCGTCCTCAAAGAGGGGCAGCGCCCGTCCAAAAAATACTGCAGATACCATAAAAGTAATGGCATGACACCAATGAGTGCATGGCCCTCAAAGATGACGTAGAGGCATTAATCAGAAAAGGAAAATTGACAAAGTATGTGAAAAAGAATCAAGTAGAGGGCCGAGAGGACAAGCAGGTGGCACCTAGGAAGGATAAGGCACCAGCCGAAGAAGTCGCCAAAATTGTCGAAGAAGGTGACGATGAAGAGGATATGGTGGACACCAGCAAGTCAAAGGGGAGACCAGTCGCATTCGTGATCACAGGAGGAATCCCTTCAGACGCCTCAACCAACAAATCAATCAAAAGAAGATGGGATGAGATCATGAACATTGCCTCAACCTCGACCCCAAGACCCCCTTCCAAAAGACCACCCATATCTTTTGGGGATGAAGACCTCATTGATGGGGCTCCCAATTATGAAGTGCCACTCGTAGTGGTAGCAGTCATGGCAAACATGGAGGTCAGACGCATACTGGTAGATCAAGGGAGTTCAGCAGATATCATCTTCGAAGATCTCTTAGACGTCCTGAAAATATCAAAGGAAGACTTGAGACCATACAGAGGCACTGTGTTGACCGGGTTCAATGGAGCGTCGACCACCCCAATCGGACGGATAGAGTTAATGGTCACCTTCGAAGATGACACAAAAGAAAAACCCCTTTTCGAACAGTCAGAACAGATTTCATTGTGTTGCCATGCAAGTCCATTTATGAATGCATCATCGGACGACCAACCTTGGCCCGATTGGAAGCTGTTCCATCCACAGTCCATCTGAAGATGAAATTTTATACTAAGACTGGGGAGGTCGCCACCCTCCCAGCAGACCTGTTGTCCGCAAAGCGGGCGTTCCTTTTATCTTTGAAAGACAAAGGCAAGAATGTCGTGAAGGAAATAGAAAAGGTAATGAAGGGAGGTGAGCACATAAACGTGGCCGACCTAGACGCTCGATATGACCCCGACAGCGAGGAAGAAGAAGATGATGACCTCCTGACCAGAGAGCTAAAGAAAAGAATAAAGCGTCCGGAACCTGATGGAGAATGCACACTGGTCCAGTTAGGGGACAACCCAGAAAAGTGCGTGAAAATCGGGAACAACCTCCCCACAGAAGTACGGGAACAGCTCGAGCTGTGCCTAAGAGATCATGTTGACCTCTTCGCTTGGAGCGCAGCTGACATGCCAGGAATTCCGCCAGAGGTGGCTTGCCATCACCTAGCTGTCGATCCAGAAGCCAGATGGGTGGTCCAAAGAAGAAGGGTACAGAAAGAAGAGAAAGCGCAAGCTGCGATTAAAGCGGTTGACGATTTACTTAAGGCTGGTTTCATCAAGGAAATCAAATACACAACATGGTTGTCCAACGTGGTCTTAGTAAAAAAAGCGAACGGCAAGTGGCGGATGTGTGTCGACTACACAGATCTCAACAGAGCCTGCCCAAAGGACGCATTCCCAGTCCCTAGCATAGACAGATTGGTCGATAGCGCAAGCGGATTCAAACTGTTATCCTTTTTGGATGCCTATTCGGGGTACAACCAGATAGCCATGCACCCCCCTGATCAAGAGAAGACTGCTTTCATGACGGAAAAGGGCAATTTTTGCTATCGAGTCATGCCCTTCGGTCTAAAGAATGCAGGGGCAACATACCAGAGAATGATGAACAAAGTGTTTCATGCGCAAATAGGCAGAAATGTGGAGGTCTATCTAGATGACATGATAGTCAAGAGCAAGGAAGACGGTGGACATGTGGCCGACCTGAGAGAGATTTTCAAAGAAGCAAGAAAAAACTCACTTAGACTCAATCCCGAAAAGTGCACCTTCGGCGTAAGGGCTGGCAAGTTCTTGGGATTTTTTCTTACTGAAAGAGGAATCGAGGCCAACCCAGACAAGTGCAGAGCAGTGACCGAAATGAAACAACCAACAACCAAGTCGGAGATCTAGAAACTGAACGGCATGGTGGCCGCCCTCTCACGCTTTATAGCAAAAGCCGCAGACAAGTCGCTACCACTATTCAAGCTGCTAAAAAAGGAATCTGAATTCACTTGGACCCCTGAGTGTGACCAAGCACTGTATCAACTCAAGACTGCTCTGCTTCAACCACCCAAACTGACCACCCCGAACCCAGGGGAAACACTATACCTATATCTGTCCATTACCGATGAAGCTTTGGCAACAGTGCTGGTGAGAGAAGAAGGTCCCAAGCAAAACCCCATCTACTTTGTTAGCAAAGTGCTCCAAGGACCTGAGGTCAGATACCAAAAGATAGAAAAGCTGGCGTTGGCACCGGTGGTAGCTGCAAGGAGATTACGACCATATTTCGTAGCTCATCAAATTGTCCTGAGAACAGATCAACCCATAAGACAGATCCTACATCGACCTGACTTGGCGGGCAGGATGATCAAGTGGGCAGTTGAATTGTCTGAGTTTGGGATCAAGTACGAGTCCAGATCAACCACCAAGGCTCAAGTCTTAGCGGATTTCGTAGCTGAAATGACCCCTGTTCAAGAACACCCTGCGCAGACTCAATGGACCCTGCATGTGGACGGTTCATCCAATACCAAGGGCAGCGGGGCAGGGCTGATCTTGGAAAACAACGAGGGAACAACCATAGAAGTATCACTCACATTCTCATTCCCCACATCCAACAATCAAGCGGAGTACGAGGCGTGCCTCGCCGGACTCTTGCTCGCCCTGGAGTTCACTGTCAAACGAGTCGAACTTCACTCAGATTCTCTTCTAGCGGTATCTCAGATCAAAGACGTCTATAGTGAAAAGGACATAATCCTCCAACAATACTTGAGCAAAGTAAGAGAGTTACTAGCAAGGTTCGAACATGCAGAGGTCAAACATGTCTCGAGGACAGAAAATGTCAGAGCAGATGTCTTGTCAAAACTCGCAAGTACCAAGAACCCGGGAAATCACCGCAGCGTGATACAAAAAATGCTCTCAGTACTCAGCGTGCGACTCGAACAGGCCACCCTAGATCCTGATGTCTGCATGATCACCCTAGAAAAGAGCTGGATCGACCCCATCTTCAACTACATCAAAGATGGAAAAGAGCCGAGTGATGCTAAACAAGCAGCCTTGGTACGCAGGCGAGCGTCCTCCTACTCAATCATCGGTGAACAACTCTATGGAAGGGGGTTCTCCATGCCACTATTAAAGTGTCTGCATCCTGATGAAGCCAATTACGTACTCAGAGAAATTCACGAAGGGATTTGCGGCAATCATTTAGGAGGGCGAGCACTAGCCAAGAAGGCATTGAGGGCAGGATACTATTGGCCCACAATGGAGGAGGATGCAAAAGCCTTGGTAAAAAAATGCGATAAATGTCAAAGACATGGGGACATCCACATCGCTCCCCCAGCCGAGCTCAACAGTACGACTGCCCCGTGGCCGTTTGCCTGGTGGGGGATCGACCTGCTCGGACCATTCGCGGTGGCCCCTGGACAGCTGAAATACTTGGTGGTAGCAGTAGACTATTTCTCCAAGTGGATTGAGGCCGATCCCTTGGCAACTATAACTTCCAAAAACTGCCTCAAATTCTTTAAGAAGAACATCCTGGTCCGCTTCGGCATTCTGGAGGTAGTCGTGTCCGACAACGGCACCCAGTTCACCGACAAAAAGTTCCAAGAATCATTGGCCGAGCTCGGGGTCAAACAGCGCTTCTCGTCAGTGGAGCACCCACAGACCAATGGACAACCGGAGGCCGCGAACAGGGTGATCCTGCGAGGCCTTCGAAGGCGACTCGACGAAGCAAAGGGAAAGTGGGCTGAAGAACTTCCCTACGTACTGTGGGCATACAAGACGACCCCCCACTCGACCACAGGGGAGTCGCCCTTCAAGATAGTCTATGGAACGGACGCTTTGATCCCAATGGAAATAGGTGAGCTCAGTTGGAGGACAGCTAACCCAAAGTCATCAGGTGAGAATGATCAAGCTTTAAGAGAAGAGTTAGATCTGGTTGAAGAGTTGCGAAGTAAAGCGGCACTGAGAGAAACACTGGTCAAACAAGGAATGACAGCAAGACACAACGCCAAAGTCGTCCCGAGAAGTTTCGAAGTCGGGCAGTTGGTACTTAGAAGGGCAGACATCGGAAAAAGAAACACGGGACAAGGCAAGCTTGCTCCCAACTGGGAAGGGCCCTATCGCGTCATCTCAAGGACAGGCAAGGGTGCTTACTCATTACAGACTTTGAGCGGTGGAGTGATCCCGAGTACTTGGAATGCCATAAACTTGAGGAGATACTTCATCTAGTACACCACCTTGTAAACACTGAAAATTGACATATGTTCAACGAATGAATAAAAAATTAAACGGGCGGGACACTCTTTTTCCACAGGTTTTTTATCAAGGCCCGCCCGTCCGTCTCATATAGACGAGGCATTTCTTACGTGTTGTCTTACTTTTATGCATTTCTTACGTGTCTTGTCTTAATTTTATGGGATGTCCCACGAATGAACCGAAGACATCCACCCCGCTACGCGAGTTAAGATCGAACCAAGCTCGGTAAACTGCGAGGCATGGATTAACTTTAAACGAATTAAGGTAAAAATGAAGCGACCAACGACCAGTCGCACCCCTAAGAGCGAGCTAAATCTAAGTAGGAGCTTGGTAAGCTGCTCGAAAGGGAGAGATCGAGGCATGACCGATGAAAAGGGGTCGACTAGATCCCAAGACCTCGAGAGCCCACCGAAAGGGGCAAGCAGTTCCCGAACGATCAGGGGGAGACCACCCAATCAAACATAAACATCGAAAACATAAAGCAGTGATATTAACAAGCGAAGTCACCCTAAAGAAAGCCGAGCTCCACGACAGTACGAATTACAAAACAAAGAAGCAGCATGATAGTACGAATTACAAAATAGAAAACGAAACACAAACAATAGCGACAAGTAAAAACAGCTCATGTGGAAAGGGGCCAAACAACCGTATCCTTGCTAATCACTCCCCCTCCTCGTCCATCTGCGCAGGCCTCACGATGCGGCCATCCTCCACGAAATGAGAATACTGGATAACCTCACGATCGAACTCAATCTCAGGCTGCATACACTTAACTTGACGGAGAGCCTCTTCAAAACGCTCCTCACAATAACCCACTACCTGATCCTTCAAATCCTCGTGATCATTGACCGCCCTATCCCTCTGACTCTCAACTTCGACAAGTCTTTTATTCAACATCTCAACCTGACTAGACAACTTAGCAGTCACGAACTTAGACTTGGTTTCAACCACACCTCGAGCGGCGACAGCCTCATCCCGCTCCCTCTCGAGATTGACCGCAGAATGCTCGACCTCGCCTAACCTCTTCTGGGTCGATTCTAACTCCTCCCTTAGCTCTGAAAGGAGGTCAAGACACGCATGAAATTTGTCAGTTTTATCTTCTAAGTCTATCTCTAACCACAAGTTTTGATGGACGAGTTTAATACCTTTGCGTCGAACCTCCTCCTCCTCCTTAAAGCGAGAAAGCTTGCGATCGGCCGCTTTGGCCAACTCGGCCATGAAGAGAATGGGATTCCGTTTGAAACGCTCCATATCCGAATCAGTGAGATTCTCTAAATCAAGGGGTAGGGGCGGCCTCCTTAATTGTTTTTTTGGATGAGCCTCGACGACATCTACTGTAACCACATCAACAGATCGCTCCTTGCGTTTTTCCCCATCTCTCTTCCTCCTATCATGGACACTAGGCCCCCCACCTCGACCGGGGGCAATATCAGCATGAGCAGTCAGCCCCTCCTGTGAAGGAATCAGAGGAGTCGAAAGAGGAGAGGCAGGCTTCCTCCCCTTCTTCGACTACTGGAACAAAGCTTTGAAACCAGCCTGAGACATCTCACCTGCAAAAATAGAAGAGAAGAAATGATCAGATATCATAAGCATGCAAACTAACAAAAAGGTCGGCATATGACTAAACAAAAATGAAGAGCGAGCTCAAAGAACTAAGAGCAACCTTGACGCTCCCAATCACCCGACAAGTAAACAGCCTCAAGAATGCCCTTGAACTCATCAAGATTCTTGGCCCGAGCAAGATGTCTACACTCGAATTGCCGATGTGGGAGCCAAGAGGCCATAGTCTTTAAAGCACGAAGACTCTTCTCATCATACTCATCGAGTTCCGTAGTCGTCCGATACGTCATCGGCAAATGGTCATAATGAGAATAGGTCCACCCTATGGGAAACTTCGTGTCGAGCACCTCACCTTCCTCATCTAGTGAAGCAATGAACCTACAAGCCGCATCGTCGACGGGAACAACCCAGACATATGCCTGCCTCCAAGGTTTGGCCGATCCACAATATGGCTTGAAGAGCTTAGGAGCATCCTGCCTCTTCTTGAAGCTAACTTGTTCATGCCGCCTAGGCTCACTACCCATCTCATGGGTCCTGCTCAGCTCAAAAAGTTTGAAGAAAAGACCAATAGAAGGCTCTCGATTCAAAGCGGCCATCAACCCCTCGAAAATCTTTACAAATGCCCACGCGTTGATATGAAGCTGCGAAGGGGCAAGCAACAGATACCGAAGGATCAATCTCTGGAAATAAGTAAAAGGCGGCCTAATCCGAACATCCCTCAGTATGCTGGTGAACATGATAAATTTCAGGGTACGAGGTATAACGGCAGCATGCTCACTTGCCTTAGGACCCTTAACACGCCACTCTTGGCCCCTTCGCCCCACCAACCTAGAAAACCACTCCTTCAGTTCGTCCCCACACGCGATAGTAGATCGAGTTTTGAGCAACTTAGCAGATACCCAGGAACGATCCGGGTTGATATGACCATTCCAATCAGGTTCCACTCTAGAGGCGACTGCGGTCCCACCTTGCTCAAAGGTGACATCAGCATCTCCAAAAGAGTAAGACTCTTCCCCTCCTTGGGACGACTCCCCAACCAAAGTGGAAGGTCCCGCAGAAGAGGAAGAACTCCCCGAAGAAGAAGAACTTCCCGAAAAGGAGGAACCCCCCAAAGAAGAGCCGTCAGAAGATGAAGAGCAAGGGGCACTCATAACCACAGTAGCGGATGAGCGAGTGGCACACTCAGCGATACTCCCAGGGGGACCTCCAGGCTGACGTCGAGTCTGCTTAGTACGCGCCAGAACCCCGATCGAAACACCCTGCAAGGAAGGGGCCAGGAAGTCAGGACCACCCTAGATGGTTCGTAGAAGGGGGCGACAAGGTCGACCCCAGGCCTGACACCCCCTCCTCGCTCTAACCAATCAAAAAAAAAACAAAAGACGAGGCTAAGATCAAAAATCAAAGAGCAATGAGCAAGGAATTAGGGAACTTACTTTTCAACAAAAAGAAACACCACACGGGCAGCGGACAGGTACTGGCAGAGACCAAAGACCGCTCCGGGAGTATCACCAAACTAGGACACCAATATGGAAAACAACTCGATAACCAGTCGATCTCAGAAGATAAAAGCAATGTTGCAAATCCAAATGAGGAAGAGTGAGCCCTTATATAGAAAATTTAAGGCAAATAAAGTAACAAGGCTTTCCACTTGAAGTATCAATAGCAAACTCGAAGGACGCGATAGATTAAATCGCTCCTATTCAAGGAAAAAGAAAAAACCATGAGCATCACATCAAGCCAATGACCAACAAGGCAAATTGCTAAATAACGGATACCAAGAGCGCTCACCGTGGGAATGGATCAACACCTCCTCAAAGTCCAACCACCTAGTCAAAAAAGATATAGAACTCGACGTGACCTTGAAGACGAAAAACAACAAAATTAATCTAAGTCATTTGCGCCACTCACACCAAAGCATCAATCGAAGTAATAGAAAAAGAAAAGAGGTCGTGGGTCGCCCTGAGCATCAATCGAAGATACCTGGGTCTCGGGCCAACCCAGGCGCCTGGGAAGCGCCTGAGAAACTGGTCGCACAGATCGTGGGTCGTGGGTCATCCGAAGAACTTGGTCGCGCCGCGGAGAAGAAACGCGCGAGGAGCTGGGTCGCAGGTCGTGGATCGTGGATCGCCCGAAGGACCTGATGTTGGGTCGCGTCGCGCGGAGCAGAAACGCGCACGGAGCTGGGTCGCAGATCGCTGATCGTGGATCGCCTGAGGCACCTGGATCGTGGCTCGCTGGTCGCTGACCTTGGATCGTGGCTCACTGGTCGTGTGGTGAGTCAAGTACTGATGGCCTAGGAGCGCTATTCTTTGATCAGCGTACAAAGAGAATTGGGAATGGAGTGATGAAATAAAGAAGGCCCAGTAGAAATTATTGAGCACACCCCTCCTTCCTTGTCAAGGACCAAATGTGGATTTGGGCGACAAAAAAAAAATCGTTAAGTTACAACCGGGGGTACAACAACCGATACCTCTCATCAAGCCTGAGTCCGCTCAACAGTCGACCTCGGCTTGGGGGGCAACTGTTCTGGAGTGTGCCGAATGCCCAATCCTGCCAAAGAACCCTCCAAAAACGGCCCAAGACAGTCCAAGGGCTGGCCAAAAACGGCCCAAGCAGCAAGCAAAAGACTAAATCAGATCTGGACGATCAGGATTAACCTGTGCTGATCCAACGGCTCGCCTAGCACGTTGACTCTATAAATACGGAACTGACCCCACATGTCAGGTAACTTTTTCACCCTCATTGTTACTCTGCAGAAATTCCACCTCACTGACTTGAGCGTCGGAGTGACATTGCAGGTACACCCTGGTGCTCCGCGGACGACCAATACTTGATTACCCGGAGGACCAGCACTCAACAGATCGATCTGTCACCTTGATCACAGACCCCAGCTTGATTGCAAGGTACGGTTCAACATGAATCGATTGATTTCTTTTCAAAAACAAGTTCTTTCAAAAACAAGCAGGACACAAATCGATTCATTGCTTTACAAAAGGAAGTGGGAAATCGATTTACGGCTTTTAAAAACAAGGGAATCGATTGTTGGCTTTCAAATGGAAGTGGAAAATCGATTTACGCCTTTTAAAAACAAGGGAAATCAATTTATGGCTTTTAAAAAACAAGTGGAAATCGATTTGTTGCTTTAAAAACACAAAGTCATCAATCGATTGTTTTCTTTTTAAAACAAGTTCTTTCAAAACCAATTAAGAAGTGGGAAATCGATTCATAGCTTTAAAACAAAGGTGGGAATCGATTTCTTGCTCATAAAGCGAGGGGGAAATCGATTTTTGACTTTAACTAGCAAGAGGAAATCGATTTTTAGCTTAATGTACCCAATCAAGAATCGATTCTTTACTTCAAAAACAAATTCTTTTAAAACACTAACTCATGAATCTATTTTCTTTAAAAAACAACAAATCATTATTTGTGCCTAACCTATTTTACCAAGCCTAGCTCAATTCCATTTTAAAAGATCATCTCTCAACTACATAAGTTATAAAGCATAAGTGACGGGATCTTACACGCGTCCTATGCAAAGCAATATAACACATAAGTCTTGAATGCTTGAGAGGCTTCTCCTTCGAGCTTCTACACTTTAAGATATCATGTCAAGCGCTTCGGTTCATTTCCTGTGCTTTGGTTCAGCCCTGTGCTTTGGTTCATGCCCTGTGCTTTTGGTTCTTGCATTGTGCTTTGGTTCAACTATAACTATTAGTAAACAGATTGTAATTTGTTATCATTCAAAACAAAGAGTGTTTGACCTTGGTTCAACAACTACTACACTAACTGAGGTCCTCGACCCCTAGTATCCCTTTTCCTTTCTCACTTTCTCTCTCATGTATGTATTGTTCAATTTGGAAAGTCCTGGAGGCCAGACCACTGAGGTCGCTGCAAGCTTGTACCACAAGTTTTTCCATTATTTGAGGGTGCATTCCAGGGGTGCATTCCAGAGATAGTCATGGAAGTGAGTTGGGATTTTGGAAAAGGTACTGAACATTTCCTGGCCATCTTTCTGAATCTTTCAATGAAGTATGTCACAGCCTCGTCCACCTTCTGACACAAATTCATGTGATCGGCTGCGGTGACTTCGGGTTGTGGGCAATAAAACCTGTCATGGAAGCATCTTTCCATGTCTCCCCAGGTCTGAATAGAATCAGGTGAGAGTGAAGAGTACCATGAGAAAGCATTCCGTGTCAGGGACAAGGGAAACAACTGTAGCTTGTGATATTCATTCTGGTTCCCTTCTCCACATTGGGTCGTGAATCAGCCGATGTGCTCCATTGTAGACTCGCCATCGTCCCCGTACGTAGCAAAGTCAGGTGTTTTGAATCCTCTGGGCAGAGGCACCAATCTATCCACCCACTCGGAGTGGTCTCAACTGCACACCGAAGAACTTCTTGATGGTTTGCACGCTTGACATGTTTCAAGTGTACTTGGTGGTGAAGAAAATGAACTTACACCATCTTCACTTTGTTTTCGCAAGCTCTAAATATATAATTGCTACAAGCAGAGTTAGAATCATTTTTTGACTAACCTGTCCATAATTAAGTTTAAGAAATAATTAAACACAACATCAATTATGTGAAGTCTACTTGGAATTAATGTGTTAACTCAAACTTGTGTATAAAGTTCATTAAAATTAAAATCAATAAAGTCTACTTATAATTGTATATTCATTCATCCAAAGGCGGAACCACATAGTGTTCCTGGTGTTCCCAGGAACACCCAAACATCCTAGCAAAATTGGTAATACCCCCAATTTTTTCGCAATAGGTCAAGGGTTCAAGTCCCACGGAACCCACTTTCACAGTTTTTTCTTTTCTTTTAAACTACTCTATGAAACGACGTCGTTTCAGTTTCACGCAGGCCCTTCTTCTCAGGAACGCATTTTTCACACACAGTACCTCACACGCAGAGCCCTTCTTGGCTTCTTCTCTAATTCATCAGGTTTTCCTTCTCCGTTTCTCAATTTCGCTGGTTCTGAATTCCACAATCCCTAAATTCGTTAAATTCCTTTTTCAGTTCTTCTCTGTTTTGATTAAAATCGGTTTCAGTTCTTCTCTGTTTTGATTCAACGATTTTCGTTTCTGTTTGTACTTTGGTGATTCAAGGATTCAACGATTTTTGTTTTTGTTATTTGGTCTTGAACAACACAAAAATTGAACATCTTCAAGGATTATTAAAATCACCAACAATTTTTGTTTCTGTTATTAAAATCACCAACGATTTTTGATTCAAGGATTATTTTAGTCCAATGTTACTAGGAACATCTTCAAGAGCACAAAAATTGAATTGAACACAACAATGGATTATTTCTGTTTGGTGTGATTGCGTGATTCAGCAATTTGTTACTTTTTTGGTGATTGAATTGAACATTGATTTGTTACTTTGTTTGGTGTTTGATTGTTTGTTACTTTGTTTATTGATTTTTCATTGAACAGGATGCTTAGGTATTTTTCCAAGAAACCCAAAGTTCCACCACCAAATCCGCCACCGCTTCCACAAGATTATGACCAACCAATTCCACAAGATCATGACCAACCAATTCCACCACCAATTCCACAAGATCATGATCAATCAATTCCACCACCGATTACTCAAATTCGTGAACTCACAGATGATGATATTATTGAGAAATGGGCTTATTTGGAGATGGATCCCTCGAAAAGAAAACAAATTCTTGAGTATCATTCAAATGTGCAAGATGAAGTAAGAAGAGCTTACCTTTTAAATGGTCCTAACCAAATACGTTTGACCAAGTATCCTGTTACAAAGATTTCGGGGAAAAATCGTAGTTTTTGTGCAAGTTGGTTTGATGAATATAATTGGTTAGAGTACAGTGTTAGAAAGAATGTTGTATATTGTTTTCCTTGCTATTTGTTTTATAATGAGTCTTCAACATTTGGAATAAAAAAAAGAACTGCATTTGTGAAGGATGGTTTTAACATTTGGAATCAAAAAAAGAAGTTAAAGGTGCATCAAGGAACAACACCGACTAGTCATCATAACAATTGTGTGAGGTTATGTGAATCTCTTATGAATCAAAAACAGAGTATTGAATCATCTTACAAAAAATACACTCAAATTGAATCTCTTATGAAAAAGTCGTATCTTCTTGTGGTAACCTTCAAATTGATGTGTCGGATATGGATTCACAGCATGTGAAACATAACAAGTCCAAGCGTCGTTCTCCGTTGGTCACAAATTTGCATTATTTCAAACATGATTGCTTCTTGGGTATCATAGATTTGGTGTTGAAAAAGTTGAATGAACGATTTACTCCTAAAAATATTGAGTTGTTGCATTGTGTAGCATGCTTGAGTCCTTGTGATTCATTTAAAGCGTTTGATTCAAAATCACTTATGAGGTTAGCGAGATTGTATCCAGCTGACTTTGATGATGTTGATGATGTGGAGTTGTCTAGCCAACTTGATAATTATATTAGGAGTGTTAAAGATGATGATAAATTTTCCAATTTGAGGGAGCTCTCGGATCTTTCTAAGACTCTTGTGCAAACAAAGAAGAACAAGTCCTATAGATTTGTATATAGGCTTCTAAAATTAGCTTTATCTTTACCGGTGGCAACCGCAACTGTTGAGCGAGTATTTTCAGGAATGAAGTATGTGAAAGATGAATTGAGAAGCAGGATGTCCAACCCTTGGCTTAATGATTGTTTGGTGACATTTGTGGAGAAGGATGTTTTTAGCACAGTCGATGATTTAGACATCATCAAACGCTTTCAGGCTATGAGAAAGAGGAAAATGCAATTAAACTTGGATTAAAAGGTACTTTATTTTGGAACATTACTTTATCGTTATCGTTGTTTTTTTTTGTATAATAGTACAATTGTTAAATATTTGAAAAAAAATGAACACCCTATTCTAAAATCCTGGATCCGCCTCTGCATTCATCCATCAGCATGGACAAGAAATTAGAAATTTATCAAAAGAAAGGCTAAAGACAAATTGGAGCTACATATTAATGTTGAGAGGCTCTTCAACTGAAAAATTAAAAGTTAAGATGAAGATGGTTTGAAAAATAATTGGTTCTTACTTCAGAATAACAAGTATCATTAGTCTGGATCACTTACAAAATAGGAAAAAAATCAAAAGCCATCGTTTCAAAAGATTTGTAAGCGAATATATAAACAACGTTCGATGATCAGTTGCTTAGTGCTCACCTTGCATCAGTTAAGAGTTAAGAGTAAGCCCTAATTCTGGTTTCATAACTTGCATCATGATAAATCCACATCTTATTTTTAATGTTAAAAAGGGTCTTTTACATGAAAATTTTAATGAACAACAATAAAGTTTGAGAAGAATTTGTGAATCTGGTTTTTGTGCAGCGGTTATGCTGGTTTTCTTTATGCTTATGTGCTCAGGAACTAGATCAAATAGAATAACAAGTTGTGCAAGCAAAAAGTGAAGTTTGGAGCGATTAAAGGCAGGTTACATTAGCAACAAGTTTCTAGCAGCACCAGACAGTCTCACTGTGCACTAAACCTCCACTAGTGGAAGTTACTCTTGTTTTTGTTGCGCGTAAGTTGCGCATACGCGCCTATCACGCGCAAGTGTCCAGTATTTCCCAGTAGCTGTTGTGCGTAAGATGCGTGTAAGCGCGAATCACGTGTAAGTGTGCAGTATTTTCCAGTAGCTGTAGCGCGTAATTTCATCATGTTTGTACTTGCATCAATTTCATTGGAATCTCTTGGTTGCATTCACTTACTGCAGTAATTTCGAGCATTTTGCAATTGGTTTTGTTATGAACACAAAGAGCATCGAGATTTAAGACTTGGCACTTGAAATCTCAAATGATTAATTAAGATATCATATGAATTTTATAATTGTAATAAACCAAACATTTATAGGCGTGCTATTTCTCACTCTTAGAAGCCTAATTGTGTAAGGTCTAGTTCGGGTTTGAATTTGGGCTTTTAGGTTTATGTTTGTCACTTTAGTGAGTCCATGACCTATTCCCTATAAATAGGCGTGGTTTTGCAAGTTGAAAGAACCTTTGGTCATATTTTTAATTTGAGAGGAATTAGCATAAGTGCTCTCTCTAGGGTTCTTCCTTAAACCGTCTTTGGGATATTATCAAGAGCTTAGGGTTTTTGTGGCGATCCAAACATGAGGATCGTCATCTTTCCATGAAAGACGTGGCTTCTCTTCACCACATAGATTCATTCCTTGTCTCTCCATCTTTTCAATTTTATTCCCCTTTCTTGTCTTTTCTATTTTATTGTATCGTTATTTCATTGATTATGGAACGATCCTCTATTTTAGTTGAATTAATAACAATAATTCACATCAGGTTTGATGCAATTTGGTTGAGATTTGAGTATTTTAGCCTCTCACAAAATCTAAAGTCGTTTTTCGACAAAAATACGCGTTCTCAAATAAGATGTGCTACTTTATTGGGCACCAATGGTGGATCTGTGATTTGTGTGAAACTTTGTTCAAGTTAGACACAAATTTCGTTTGATTTGATTCTGTTTTGTGTATTTTATCATTGTTGACTTGAAGCATTTGAATCTTCATATTCAACCTTGATTTTCTAGAATCACTTTTTCTTATAAGGGCTTTTTTTGGTCCTAAAACTTGCATAATTAGATTCCTTGTGAAATTTTGAGCGAAATTGATAAACTCTAATTTAGTGCATTTATTAGTGATATTTTGAGTTGTTTTTAGAGTAATTATTATTGATTAAATAAATAACTGACTTAAATTACTCTATATTTGCAGGAAGGTAGAAAAAGAAAATAATATAAATGTGGGCTGAAATTAGAAGAAATGTTAGAATAAAAGAAAGCAAGCCCAAGCCCATTAATGCAAGAAGGCCCACAGTAATAAAAAGAAGATCCTCTTGGAGATTTCAATCAAAAGTGATGCACATGTGACTTGGAGAGAAAGAAAGAGGCATGGAGTGGAGAGCAAGCAACACATATTTAGGAAGGATCTAAATCCTAATATTTAGGGATTGGCATATCTTACAATTAAAAGCGGAAGCAATCTTGACTTGATCCTTTGCTTGGAGAGAAAGAAAATGAACTAATATAAAAGGAGAGCTTCACTTGTGAAAGGGGGCTAGACACCACATACACAAAAGAGAGCTACGGAAACGCTACGGAGGGAGAGAAGAGTTATTTGGACCGTGAAAGAGCTTTGTAGTAAAAGAAGGAGATTGAAGATAAAGATTAAGACTTTCTCTATTTCCGGGTTATTCTTATCTCTGTAATTCATGAACCTTATTTTTCTTTTATTGTTCTTTATTATTGTGGACACCTAAGTCCTCGTCTAGGGTCTTAGGTGGATCTTGCATGTTTAGAAACCTCTTTATGTTCTAATTTCTTATTTGAATTCCTGTTTTTATTTCAATTAATATTATTCTATTGTTTTTATCACATAATTAGGATTAGCTACCCTTTTCATGTTAATAATCAATTAGTTGATCAGCGACCGTACTGCAATTAGTTGGTGGACCTATAGGATAATTGGGGCTATAATTAATGCATGACCAAACTTTAATTTAGTCTTCCAATCATTCAACCTTTTTGTACTTTATGCTTTTCTTAAATTTAAATTCTAGCATGACCAAACTAGGGTTAATTTAGGAAAAATAATATTAATCGCGAATGACCAAACGGATTAATAGCTTTAGTAAAGGGATTGGTAATTAAATAAAATAAGGGAATTCAGGTAGAATTAGACATAGGGGAATCGAAGCTTGCAAGGGAAACCGCGACCCTAGACCTCTCTCTCCATCGATTATATTCTGCATTTTATTATTTGTTATTTGCTTACTTTTAATTTCTTTCAATTACATCTCAATTATTCACTTGTCTAAACAATAAATAATTTTAAGTAGTTTGGTACTTGTTAATTAATCCCTGTGGACACGATAATCTTTTATACTACTTCTGCGAGAGAGTACACTTGCTCTCAAATGTGTTTTAAACGCAACAGAAATGGACACCAATATTTTGTAACTTGGTTCAATATAACACGAGATAAACTTGTTATAAGAAATCATTGCGTTCTTGGTGCTATTCTTCAATCTCTGCATCTTGATCCAATATTGTGTTAAAAACTTCAAATTGTGTTAGTGAATTCATTATATAACCTTTTTCATTGAGGCACATTTAACATAACAAATGTCATCCACTCCTTTTTCTGACACAATAGACGGATGTTACAATGATTTATTAAAGAAATTTGACTAAAAATAGGATGTTGATCAACATTGTCGGTGGAATGTACTTCGTTGACCAACATTGTTGGTGGAATCCAAAGTTTTAAAACATAAAAAATATTTGTCAAAAATCATTCTGCAAAGTTTTTAACAGGTACAGTATCAAGGTACCGAACTAGTTTGGTAACAAAGTATTGTGTCTATGCTGTTTCAGAATTAGCAAACACGTACCTCGGTACCAAACTAATTCGATACCTTGATACTGTGTTTGGAGCGTGCAACAAACTAAATGGCATGAAACCAAAGTACCGAACCTGATTTTTTTTGTCGAGACTAGGGTATCCACCGCCGAACGCAGTGACTAATCCCCAAACCTGATTTAATACTATAATATCATACCGGCTGAAATTCAGGAAAAAGAGACACACCGAGAACTTTTTATATTTTAAGACTATTTTTGTTTTTCATATTCTAGGGTGAAAGAGCAAATTAAATCTTTCACCGGTGAAACACTAAAATTGACTGTTGGATGTAGTATAAAAATTCATGAATGGTTGAGATTTAATATTGGCTTATTCAATCTTAATCGTTCATAGCATTTTAAACAATATCCGACGATCAATTTTAGTGTTTTACCGGTGAAAGATTTGATTTGCTCTTTCACCCTAAAAGCACCCCGAAACCCTTTTATTTTTTCTGAGAATTCGCAACTGGTCCCTCTAGTATTGTTATCCCCCGCATTCACCTTGACGAAAAACAATAATAAAAAGGTTCCGGATACTCATCTCAACCGTCAAAAGTCAAAACAATCCAACATATCTCGTCATCGATCCGTGTCATTCAATATGATTGGCCCAACTTCGATCCAAACTTCACTATATATAAAACTCCTAACTTCCATCTTCAAACGAAATCTCCATCGCCGGAACTGCTCCAACTTCTCCTCTGTTCTCTGTTCACTGTTCAATCAAATCTGTGATAGTTCATCAATGGCAGGAAGAGGCAAAACCCTAGGATCTAGCGCCGCCAAAAAGGCCACCTCCCGGAGCAGCAAAGCCGGCCTCCAATTCCCCGTCGGTCGTATCGCTCGTTTCCTCAAGGCTGGCAAATACGCCGAGCGTGTAGGCGCCGGTGCTCCCGTTTACCTCGCCGCTGTCCTTGAATATCTCGCTGCTGAGGTAATT
Source organism: Astragalus glycyphyllos (assembly GCA_963573325.1). Classification (NCBI taxonomy): domain Eukaryota; kingdom Viridiplantae; phylum Streptophyta; class Magnoliopsida; order Fabales; family Fabaceae; genus Astragalus; species Astragalus glycyphyllos. Next base: position 30,631,398 of record OY754311.1, on the reverse strand, counting down.
CAATTATCCATCTCCAATTTCATTTATATATGCATTTTACTAGATCTAGGGTTTTGAAATTCAGTAATTCGTCCCCAATTTGATTTTAATTTCATTTAATTAGGGTTTTGAGTTTCAACTGAAAGTGTGATTTGGTAATTACAGGTTCTTGAATTGGCTGGAAATGCTGCAAGGGATAACAAGAAGACAAGAATTGTGCCACGTCATATTCAATTGGCTGTGAGGAATGATGAAGAATTGAGTAAGCTTCTTGGTGATGTGACCATTGCCAATGGTGGTGTGATGCCTAACATTCACAATCTCTTGCTCCCCAAGAAGGCCGGTGGTTCAAAAGGAGCTGCTGCTGATGAAGATGCTTAATTGATATCAAATTTTTCATTAGGTGTTACCAATAGCGTTTTTTTTATGTATCTGTTTGTAGTATCAAACAGATTTAATCGTTCTATTTTGTTGTTGTAGTTAGGGTTTAAGTTAATTAAGTTAGTGATGTGAATAGAATGATCTTCATCTTGTTCCTGATAAGATTATTGAAATTTTATAAAATTTGCACCCTTTCATTTATTATCTATTGCATCCATGAATCACATGTTTATGCTGATCTTTTGGTTTCACTGTGAACAATTTTGACAGAACTGTTTACTATTTCAAAAGTTTAAATTAGTGGTATCAAATTCAAAAAAGTTGAATGTTTTTTTATTGGCTAAAGAAATCATAAAAGCTGTAATGTTTGGTTCAAATTTTTTGAAATGTGAGGGAAATTATTTTCCCAAATTTAACTTTGGCTCTCTTTTTTTATATTTTGATTTTTGGAGGGAAGTTTAAATTTTCTTAAATAACTTCACAAAAATTAATTTATTTATGATAATTGCAGATTAACAAGATGAATTCTGTAATTTTCGGTACACAGCGATGATGGATCGGATATCATTTTGCGTGTTCGTATTTCTTTACAAAACAATTTTCGTGCTATATAGCATTTCTGTATATTCCTCCTTTAACCAAAAAATAACTAAATGCTTCTCCACAACTACCCTGCGATGTCAACAGCATTTACGATTATATAGCTCAGCCAATTCAGTGAGTATCCAGCACTTCCATGTAAACTAGAGCAGATAAGATAAATTACTTGAGCATCCATTACTGTCACTAGTAATCTTTGCAAGAACTTAATCCATCTTTGAATGAAAGTAAGAGACTTTTATCTCTCACTCTCACTATGATTTCTGCTTGATAGACTTTAGAAATTTGCCTCATTATAGTATGGCAGTCTTCATTGACCCATAGGATCTCCCCTATTCTTAAAATCCTCTGTTGGTCTCAGATGAATACTCCTGTACAACTTCAGCATCTTCGCTTGCAGAGGAATGCATCCAAGCTATGTCCTTCTGCAAGGTCCTCATTGTCTAATCCTAAGCCTGCACTTGGTCCCTCAGTTATGACACCTCAGTTGCGCTTTGCGGAGGAGGATGTTGATTGGGAGAAGCTCCGCTGGTGTCCGTGTGATCGACCCGACTTTGAATAAAGGGAGAAAAAGACCCCACAACATACAAGCGACCCTTTTATTTCTCACTTACCGCCTTCTTCCAGTTGTGCATCGCTAGAGCAGCCTCCTCGAGGGTAAATGCAACAGGTGATTAAGGGTCCTAGCTCCCCCGAGTCATCATCTGATGAAACTCCTCTCGTTTTGCGTAGCCACACAACATAACATAATTAGTGTAAATTTTAACAAAACAACACTATATAATATAAATCATGTTGAATGTTTAATCGGGTCTTTGTCAAGCACTCATCAACAAAATCTTTGGTGCCCTTCATGACATGGGTTTTCATGTGTAGCTCATGTATAAGGAGGACCCGGTCGAGCTTCTTAGAATTGTGAAACACTTTACCAGTCTAGTAGCATGTTGAGCCTGGTTGATCGAGCTATTGTAGTGAAGCGAGTCACCCTTCTCTGATGCTCGATTCTTCTTGGCTTGTGCACACATCTTTTGGTAATTGATAATAGCCCAATGTGCCTTCAAAAGCACCTAGACAACCCCACCTATCCAAGTGGGCCTCTGATCTATAATCCGCACCTCCTTGGACATGTTTGACAGACGACAACCCGCTCTCTGCATAATAATCCTTCTAATTTCTTTCTCTTCCTCTAGCGTCCATGCCTCTCTCGTCGGTATTAACTAGATACAAATTATATATTAGTATTTATATTGTACATTAAACAATAAATTAAAATTAACAATATATGTAATGATATGATTGATACTCACCTTATGTAAATAAAAAAAATCCATTCTTATCATCGTCACTCAATCCCCAACCACTTTGGCCAAAATTGCTGATATTTTTTCCTTTAAAACATATGTGAAAGCAACCTGCATAATAAAACATATATGAAACAATGAAACACATATACAAGTTGTAGCATAATTAATTTTAAATTTAAAAAGTTAAAGAATACTAATTACGCTCCACCACATGGATAGATGATTGGGCGACCATCATCTATGACAACCAACACCACCTCCTCCTCCTCCTCTTCTGTGACATTCAACTTTTTCTAAATAATTATTAGGACTTGTTTTGAAAATTATTTTATTTTAATTGTGTGAGTGTACCCATATTTCTTAAACTAAATCATGTTGTATTAATTTTTCTAGATCCATCTTATAGTTAAATAAAAGGAGTTAATAATTATTTTGTAAAATATATGATTAATATTTGTTATTTTTATTTTATAAAGAGTTAACAACAAGTGAATAAATATATTTGATGAATTGCATGTATATGAATTAACTGGACCTATCGATGCTGCTTGTTTTTATCAATCATTTAATTTCCTTCATTGTTAAGTTATTTTACAATATAGGTAAAGTGCAATGCTGAGAGTGTATTTTGGGATACTTTACGGTTTGGAAAAATTTTAGATGTTCAAATACACAAATTTCATTCCTTAATAACCCGTTTGATGAAAAGCAAAAAAATTTCGTGACAAAATACTTAAAGTGTGATGTTAGACGGTGTGTTTTGGAGTATTTTAGAGTCCAGAAAATATTTTACATGTCCAAATTCTTTATTATGATAATTTCACTCCCTACGAGTATTATTAGCTTACTTAAATTGGTGTTTAGTTTTAAATCAAACGTTGCATAATACCTAGGGGTGGCAATTTCTACCCGCAAGTAGGGATCCCCGCGGGGATTGCCCCATTTGGGGCCCCGTGGGCGGGGAGGTTTTCCCCGTGGGGACGGGGATGGGGGAGAAAATCCCCCCGCAGTCAACTTGGGGATGGGGACGGGGTTCATATCCCCCGCCCCGCAGGGACCCCGCCCCCGAATATATAATAAATGTTCTTATTATAGATGTATCTTATATTCTAAGTTATAGATTTTTTAGTCTTTTAATATGTGATTTTAAATAAAAATATTAATAAAATATTAAATTGTGCTAATTTTTATATTTTTATTCTCACCTTTATACTTTTTAAATATTAAAATATCAAATTAAGGCTAAATTTTATAATTTTTTTTTATATTTAATGTTAAACATTTGTTTTTTAGTCTTACTTTTATACATTCTTTTCAGTTTTATTACACTTTAATTTTAATTTTTGCTAACTTTGAATGAATTCTTGGGGTCCCCGCGGGGACCGTGGGCATCCTTGGGATGGGGATGGGGAGAAAAACTCCCCCGAAGCGGGGAATGGGGATGGGGATGGGGGACAATATGGGAGGTGGGGGTGGGGAGCGGGGAAGTACTCCCCGGTCCCGCCCCGCCCCATTGCCATCCCTAATAATACCTATATACGTGTTTCACTTTCTATTTGTGTTGTCCTTATTTTCTCATTAAAAAAAGTTATACTTTCTCTTCTTATTATCCGTGGATGTTCAATTCCAATGTCTTTGTGAAATTTTATTTTTAATTTTATAAAATTGTTATTTAATTTATATTTATAATTCAACTTTGTATAATTGTTTCTATTTTATTGGTGATTTTCATCAAACTCTACATGATACTCATGTGTTTCACATTTGTATAGTGTTGTATACTTTTCTTTCTAATTACGGGTTAAATTTTTATATTTACATTTTATAAATATGAATTATATTATTAAAAATTTTAGCCATTTTCTTCCTATTATCTATGGATGTTTAATTTCAATGTCTTTTTTAATATTTTTTTTTCAATTTTATAATCTTCTTATTTAATTTATAGTTATAATTTAATTTTTATTCACAATTATTTGACTATATATTTTACAAACCAACACCATTGGTCTACTGGCATAAGCTACCCTAGTACATGGGTCGACTCAGTGCTCTCGAGTTCGATTCTCGCAGTCGACAAACTCTGTACAGTTAAAAAAAGAAACCGATCATGAATGTTTATAAGGAGGTTTGTTAATAAATGCGGAATAATTTTATTACACATTTACACAATGGAATATTTTTTGTATAAATCGGGTATCATCTGCGCGCAACTGCAGAGATTAATCCCTCGAGCCGGGTAGGACCATAATGGGCGGCAAAACTCTCCCTCAAGAGATATAACACAGCTGCATGGCCATGGCTGAATTCGAACCCAAGACCTTGGTTAAGCTAGAAGAGACTCCTACCATCATATCCAAGTGCTCTTGAGTTTTAGCCAACCCCGTGCATCGCACGGGTTATGGGGCTAGTACCTTATAAGCCTTAACCATACATACCATTGCATTACCCTCTTTTCTTATAAGCCATATAACCCACCAAAAACTCCTATAAATCCTCATCCAATCATACCGTTGTATCCGTAGTATTTTGTGATAGTGTTCGGGCACATATCGGGGTTACCGGAGCGAGTATTACGTTCGTGCTACATTCAGGTGGGGGCAAGATACCATATTCGTCAGGACGGTTAGCGTAGAGTTTTAATTTAAATATGTGTAGAGTGACCCAAGCTCTATTAGAGTTAAATAGTCAGCGATACCTAAAGATCATTTGACTACTCTACAGAGTTACAGTTAAATGAAGTCTAGGCTGTCGAGGACTGGTTAACGAATACGAAACTTCGATATTATTATTTGATTGGTTGAGTGATTGATTGATTTCTTGATTGCTTTGATTGTTTATATGTTTTGAAATTCTTATGTATTATTTATGATTATTTGTGGTAAGTCCACAGCCGTGTGGTATGGGACACACAAGGTCAAGTACCGGGTCGGGGTCCTTAGTAGGACATATTTATATTTATGCCGGCTAGATGGAGTAATGATAGGTTAAGATTACTCTGATGTGTTTCCGATAGGAAAAAACTTATAACATCCGTACTACGTTGTGACAGTCGGATGGCATTCTGCACGGATGTGGAAACATTAGTGGCATCAGGATATGGCCATAGTCAGCATATAGTATTGTCAGGTTCTCATAGATAAAGTCTAAGAAATAAGATACTAATAAAGGATGAAAGATAAGATATAAATTGATCTGAGGTGCTATGTTTAAATTTAACTTTACCTTATCTTCCCATTTTTCTGACTTATACATGTATCTTAGCCCTGTGTATTTTCCTCTTGTATATTTGCTTGTATCGCCTAGATCGAGTCGAGTAGCCACTTATAGTAGAAGGAGATACTCTTCCTTCCACGATGTACGTTGAAGGAACTGAGGATGCCGGTGCGATATGATGGAGCGGGCAGATGTCTCATTGAGAGAACCTGAGTTTTGTTTAGCCAGGGGGAATAATTATGGGGGTCAAAGGCAACATAAAACCATTTTATATCCAAGGAAGGAAACTATTTCTAGTTCCCAACCCTACCATTGTTAGTATCGTTTCACCATTATCAAAATGGAGATGATTTTGAGCAAAATATGAGGTGAGAGACAACAAATCACCATTTTCCATCAACAACACACTGCAACAACAGTTAATAATCTAATCCTAAGGTTCATCAAACATCAAAACATCAATTTAACACAATAACAACATTCCTAACAACAATTGAACACAATTTCATGAAAGATTGTCGATCACTATCTCATTGTTTAACATTGGATGCCTTTCTCTCTAAATTGTCCCAATTAGAAGCCATATATATTTGACAAGATAAGGAATCCAAATTTCTTTGTTTCCATCAAAGGCAACATAAATAAATAAAATCACAAAGGATACTTGTAACACCCTAAATTTTATTTTGTCAATAAAATCTAATTGTTTTAATTTTAATCAATCAGAGTTATATGGTAAGTTTGGACTAACAAACAGAACATATAAGTTTCTAATTGACTCATCATAAGTTATGTCGTTGCATAACAATAACACCTTTCACTAATAACATAGTCTCAGGTTCTCAAAGGAGTCATACATCAAAAATCCAAAAACTTAAAATGATACATAAATCAAATCAAATCTACTTTAAATAAATCAAATCTTTTATTACATAATTCAAAACACACCATATACAAGCATAAAATGTTGCCAACTTCAAGTACATAAAGACTTGAAAATCTCATAATAACTTTGATTTTGATATTGCTAAGATTTTCCACGTTTGTCTCAAACTTCAGTTATCAGTAATTCAACCTACGAATCTGTAAACCAAAAACATATAAAGGGTGAGATTTACAAATCTCAGTGAATCACTCAATTGACACCTCACAATATATCTCATACAGCGTCTTCTAAATTTGTTAACCATTAGCGCAATCCCCATGAGAGTTGACATATAAAAATATCACATTCAACGGAGAATCTTCCACCCAACAAATTTAGATGGTGCATGTACGAGCCTTGAACTCGGGCTCATGATTTCTCTCTCAAAGTATGCTATAACCGCTCCTTAATCAATTTATTATATAGATACATAGGTATAGTTCTATAAAGTTAGTGATAACAATCACATATGATTGTTATTACCTCTTATTTCAAGCTTAAATGATTGTTAATTTTCAAGCAATATAGTGATTAATGTTGTAAATATGTTAGTTTAGAGTAGCTTAAGGTGTAAGCTTGAATTTGTTATAATTGACACTTTGGTGCCCAATTGTGGTTTAATGTGTTTGTTTAATTGCTGCAGCACTTATTGTGGCAGCAATGCCAAATTACACAACATGAGAGAGAAAGCAATAAGAAACACGAAAATTGAGGAAAGGACAGCTGTCAGTGATCATCAAGCGTGGGTGTGCGTGCCAATCATGGAATATTCGCTGATGACCTAGGGATTTGGGCAAAAAAGACCTTTTGCCCTCATTAAAGGACAAAAGGCGCCTCCCAAATTAGGGTTGCCTCTCATTCCTAGCCTCCTCTATATAAAGGACCACATTCCCAGAATTAGGTCAAGCCGAAATTGAGGTATAGAGACAGCCTCAAGCTTCGTGCCTTCTCCAAGTTACCAAAAGATCAATTGCTGGATTCTGATTGCTGCAGCAACACTGAAGCTTCGTTTCTTGGAAGAAGCTGCATTGGAGAACTGGATTTGCTTTGTTGATATTCACTGAAGCTATTCCTTCGTTCAAGAGTGTAGTGTAAACTCTCTCCTCGGGATTTAGTATGACTTCTTCATTTATCTTAATGTTTAAGTTAGTTTCTTCGTTGTCAAAGCTCAACATGAGCTAAATCTCTGTAGATGGGATGCTTAACTGAATGTAATGGATTTATTGTGCTATTAATGTTTATGTTTAAGTGTTGAGTACTTTATCTTGTGTGCTTTTAATATTTCCATCTTAGATTAGGATTGACCGTCTAATCTAAGTAGCATTTATATTTACAGAGATGGTTTGTAAATTTACCTCACAAGACAACATGGTATGTTGCATAATAGAGATATTAGTGTTCCTTGTCTTAACCCTAGAGATAGGGGAGGCATAAGCCATGAGGTGAACACTGCGGGTGCTTCAGCAGCCTAGGATAATACTCCTTTCAGGTCTAGAGATAAACTTGTGGGAAAAAAACCTAGTGTCTAGTATTTGAGAAAATACGCAATTGCGGCAGCACCTAGTGCTGCAGGACTTAACATAACATTTTGTGCACTTTAATGAAATTACTGGAAGTGAATGCATCTCAACTTGTTCCAACCATCTGATCTTATTTACCCTGATACTTTTTATTATTGTTGCATGTTACCCACTATTTGTGTCATTTACTTTATTTTTACCATCACTAATTTGTTGATTAAATTAAGCTTTGATTAAGTGCTAATCCTCGTGGGAACGAACTTTACTTTCACTTTATTACTTGTTGACAGTGTATACTTGCATTATCACGTTTTTACGCAACAGTTAGACATTCACACAATTCATGAATAATAATAACAACTGATCAAGTCGTCATGACAAATACATAAACATCATACTTATCGTTTTAACATATAAAAGCTTGGAATAGATTAGGATCACCCAGGAAATTAGATGAAAAACACTAAAGAACAATCTTATAACTGATGGCAACACGACCACCCGTGTTGGCGCAACATGAGCTGTGTTTCACCTTAAAGAAATTGTAGTGAAAGACGAAGCAAACACGTGTGCCCTGTGTCAGGGTGACACGACCTGTATTGTACCACTATAGTCCAATTCAAAATGCTTTAGTGTCTTTCAGCTAACTCATTGAACTTTCAATCTCTCCCAATCCATAATTCAATATCATATTCAAGCAGGAACATTCATTTTCAACAACACATAAGTAAACGTTGTAATAACATTTAGTTCATTCACTTGTAAATAAGTTCAATAATGAACAGAAATTTCCTTTAGCCAAATTCAACACACTAATGTTCAATGAACATTCCCACACATATAAAATTCCATATTTTTTAGAAAGTAAAGCTTGAGTACCAATTTGGTACTCAAAACCCTAGGTCAATCAAGAAAAAGGGGAAGTGAAGAACTCATTTATTATGTAGTTTTTTCCCCAACTCAGCACCTCTAGACAGCCCCAAGACACTTCCTAAGCTTCGTAAATCATCAATGTTATTTCAATGCATATCTTGAAGTCTCCTCTAGCTATAAGACAACCCTTAGCACTTCAATCTCCCCTCCTACTCCACATGCAACCTTCAAAACTTCATTCCAGCTCCACAACATCCATACAACTCGAAATGATGGAAATCAAGAGGACGGGTTCCATTATGTTTTTGAGGAGGAAATGTAGCCCTAACAGAATAAATGATAGAGGAACTGGGGGTTTTGGTGACATAATAAGGAAGGTGACAAGTTTCCAGCTCACCAAAGTTCTCCTCACTTATGATCTTTGACATGCAAACAACTCTTCAAAATGAAGAAGGGGTTGAAATGGAGGGAGGTTGGGGAAAATTACTCAATGTAAATGAGAAATGTGATGAACGAACTCCATGGTTTCTCTTAACTTTCTCTCTCTTTCTCTAGGTTTGCCTCTTTCTATTGTTTTTGCTTGAGAGATGAAATTGAAATGAAAATGAGACTAGTTCCCACCCTTTTTGGTGGTCCTTAAAATATTTTTTGCTTATTAAGGCGAGAAGGAATACCATTGTAGATAAAATAAAAGCAATCTTTAATAAGGAAGAGTGATTCTACAACAACCCTCTCTCTCCGGGCTCCACTATTAAAAATCAAATTTATCAATTATTTTTTTTCTCCTTACAGGTCTCAATCACATAATCTTCTTTTTTTTCCTCTCTCTTCATGTTGGAGTTATTTAGTGGGACTCACTTAAATAAAAAATTAAGAGTTACTCCATTGAGGATGCTCTGATATTCGCGGAATATCATAAAACAACAATTGAGTTCACTTGCAAACTAAAAACAACAATGATATTAACAAATTGAAACAACAAGAACCAAAATACTGATTGATTTAATATTATTCACTTTTAGCATTTAACGATCAATTTTATTCGTACATCGATAAATGACTTAATTGATCCCTTACCTAGAAGCCACCAATTTTTTATCCTAAAAAAAAAACTTGCTTTGAACCCAAAACGAGGCTTGTTCGTACCTAATCTAAGACACCTCATCTCGAAGTATCGTAGAAAAGTTCGCCAGATCCGCCCATCTATGTCTTACATAAGCCACATCTCATCTTGACCGTCTAGAATCAACAATCCAACGGCACTAATTATCGATCCGCATCATTCAGTTTCATTGGCTAAAATTGTATCAAATTTTCACTATATATAAATCTCGCGACCGCTATTTCCTCTATTATACTTCTACTGCAGTTTCCCTTGTCACCGAAATCGTTCTTCCCTTTTCGAAGTTTTTTCGTTCTTTCAAATCTGTGATAGTTCATCAATGGCAGGAAGAGGCAAAACCCTAGGATCTGGTGCCGCCAAGAAGGCCACCTCCCGGAGCAGCAAAGCCGGCCTCCAATTCCCCGTCGGACGTATCGCTCGGTTCCTCAAGGCCGGCAAATACGCTGAACGTGTCGGTGCCGGTGCTCCTGTGTACCTCGCCGCCGTACTTGAATATCTTGCCGCTGAGGTAATTTAATTTTCCTTCTCCGCAATCTTTTCATCTCCAATTTCATATAATTGCATCTTGCTGGATCTAGGGTTTTGAAATTCAGTAATTCGTCCCCAAATTGATTTTAATTTCAATTAATTAGGGTTTCGATCTTCAACTGAAAGTATGAATTGGTAATTACAGGTTCTTGAATTGGCTGGAAATGCTGCAAGGGATAACAAGAAGACAAGGATTGTGCCACGTCATATTCAATTGGCTGTGAGAAATGATGAAGAATTGAGCAAGCTTCTTGGTGATGTGACAATAGCCAATGGTGGTGTGATGCCTAACATTCACAATCTCTTGCTCCCCAAGAAGGCTGGTGGTTCAAAGGGTGCTGCTGCTGATGAAGACGCTTAAATGGAACTGCAAAATTCAGTTTTTTGATTTCTGTTTTTCGTTTTAGGGTTGGTCGTTGGGTTTTGTAGGGGCTAGGTAGTGGTTTAGTACTTTAGTAAAGTGATGTGAATATAATGATTTTCAGAGTGTTCATTTCAATGAAAGATTGCTTAAATTCACAAAATTTCACCTGTTCAATTTTGATGATTTCGCTTTATTGCAATTGCAATTATTATCGATTGAGAAAAGATGCGTGACTGTGCAGTTTAGATTGGATTGGAAATGCAGAATTTATTGGTTTCGAATGCGTTTGTAGTTGCTATTCTCCGTTCGATAAGTTGATGCTCTTAGAAATGTGAATTCGTTGTATTAACGCGTGTAATTTTAAACAAGAATAAAAATATTGAATTCTGGCGTTGCTACAATGTGAAAGATAACTCGCTTTGCATTGCAGATTTGCAGTTCCCTTTATGTTAACTGCGACTGCTTCTTATAGCTGCGATGTCTCACCCCGGAGGGAGTATTACATTTTGTGTGGGTATGTGGCGTGAGATTGACAAGGGATCATGCTGTGTCTAGTGTATGGTAGTTTGCAATTTTGTTGTGAATTCTATTGATTTTGTGATTTGATTGCTCAAAACCTTTAGTTTTTACAGAAGGATGGGTCTTACATCAATTCAGAACTTGGTTTTTCGGAATATTTGGACAGTGCCTTGGATTTTCATCACACAGTACTGCTACTCACTAGAAGATATGCTTAAAAAGGTCATTGGCCTCTAAAGCTGCTTCTTTGGCCGTCTTTAGGAATCATCATGTCTTTTCACCTAAATGTAAATTGCTTATCATGCGCGAAATTTTGAAATAGATCCAATCACATTTGTCATATCAGAGATGTAACTATAGTGCCCCTCTTTTTCATGATTTGCCTTCAATCTTTTGCAGGTAATTATGGATATTGTTAAATGTGAAGCAGTTCTTGAGGAATGGGGTGTATCTATTCAGTATAAACGTCCAATTTGGTAATATATCTATTCAGTTTCAGCCGAGAGTTCAATATGGGAGGAGTATACAAATTAAGTTATCTAAGGATACAGTTTATGATAGATAATAACTATAATTTGGGATGATTAGTTCAAATACAAATTTGTGCTTTTGATAGATACTATCATTATAATATATTATCTCTTGGACTAATACATTTATGCATGTTGTACATAACGTTCGGCCTAACTTCCAAGTACTTAATACTCCCTCCGTCTCAATTTAACTGTCGTTTAAGGTTATGCACGGGTATTAAGAAAATGATCGGAGATGCTATTTTTTATTTTTACAAAGTATGGAATGACTAAAGTACCCCTATGTTATTATGATGAGAGAGGAATGAAAAAGTTGAAATACAAATAAAAGTAAGGGTATTGTAGGAAAAAGTAATAAATGTTGCATTGAGATTCTAAAGTGACAAATAATTTGAGACAAGGAAAAGTAGCAAAGAGGACACTTAAATTGAGACGGAGGGAGTATAATGCTAAGATGGGTTTATGCTGCTCTGCTAATAATCTGTTTTAGAGAACTACTCTTGTACGTTTGAAATCAATTGATAAGTGCTTTCTTATTGGAAGGGCTGTTCACACTGATATCTTGCTTAGGTTTTCAGAAACCACTATACTTGCCTCTAATTTTCTCCTTTATTATGTAGACAATTGATTATGAAATGAAACACAAATCATATAAAACATCAAGAGTCCTACCAACTCTATGATATTTCCCTTCAAACATCTATTTGATAGAGGAAGATAAAATCAAACCTGGACAACAGCGAATGCTATGCCGGAATTGTCAAAGAGATAATTGACTGGCCAAACCCAAAACTTAAAGATATACTGGGCCAATTGAATGTTTCATTTAATATATTTTCAATGCATAACATTAAAGTCAGTGTGATTACTTTGGTACTTCATTTGTAATATCCTGGTATATCTTTGCTGCATTTTCAGTCACTTTGATTTCTTTGTGTATTTATGTGATTAAAAATCTTATTTTGCAACAACCTGCTATTATTTTGGTACTGAATTTCGCGTCTAATTAGTCATTAGTTCCTATGCCCTATTTCAATGCTTTGTGGTATGTTCGGAAGAGATGTTGAGTTTGCGTTCGGGTTGGCAGCAATATCAGGATTTATAGGAGTTGTATACTTGTATTTATAGGATTATGAAAAGTTCTATAATAAGGAAAGTAATAAGGAAAGTATCACGCTACATCTTAGTCCCTTTCAAGGCAAGTATATAAAAAAACTATTCGGTTGAGTGAAAAACATTGAGACAATTAAGAAATAGTGAAAACAAACAACCAAGACCCTACATCACTACTGATCCAAAAATGGCATTTTCTCTCGTAAACTATGAAGTTAATCCCTGTGGGGCCAACAACAGTGATGATTGTAACAATTGCTCTGCATGATGTCATTGTCAGCTCCACCCATGTCTATACATTTGAAAATTTTAGTCTTAGATGCTATATATACGCCACCTGAGCCATTCAAGAATAGACACAATCTAACCATGCATTCAAATTATCAATGATCACCAACAGTTAGACAAGTAAGCGAGCTATTTAATATCTTGGTATGTCTCTGGCACAATGCTATACAAGGAAATGTTAGTAAATACACAACCAAAGAAAAAAAGAAACAAAAATAATTACAGTACCACACTGCCAACTTGAACCTATGGACTCTCATCATCTGAACTAGAATTATCCACTCTCCTATCTGCAACCACCGGAAAAAGCCTCTGGCGAAAATCAGGATGGGGAGGACGGGCTTCTGAAGAAGATGACCCTCTAGAACTAGGAGTATCTTGTTTAACAGTTTTTGCTGCAGGCTTTTTTGGAGCTCTTTGAATCTCCTTGCATACCTTATCCAACATTATTAAGAAGTCACGTACTATTACAAACAATCTCAACCCTTCATCCCTCCCAGAACTTCCATGAAAGTAATCACCAGTACTCTTCACAAGTGCCATGATTTTCTTCTCTTCTTCCAGCAGTCTTTTCACATCAACCTCAGCTTTCTCCACAAAACTCTTAACCGTCTCGACAAACCCTTTATCGTTCTCTACATTGTTCATCTCTTTGGTAATAAAGTCTCTTGTTTTTATCAGACCATGGCCTAGTCTAGCAGTTGTTCCTGTTAAGCCATCAGCATCTAGTGCTGCTGCTTTTTTCACATTCTCAAGTTCACTACTCAAACGTGAAACCACTTGAAGACCAAGTTCACGGTAGTGGTCTTCTGATTCTTGAGAAATTTCTTCAAGAAGGTCTTCAGTTTTTATGCTAGAGAAACTACTGCTCTCTTTTATCATGCGAGCTGATCTTACACCCTCGGTGCGGATTATCTCTTGAACAACAAAGTGTAAAAGGGTAGTTTTTCCATCTACTCCTTTTACATCAGATAGTTTTAGTAATGTATCAAGTTTGAATGCAAGTGCACCGCCACGAAATGTTCCATCGTTCATGCGGTTGCCGGTTTTGAGAACAGCTTCAAGAAGCTTGAGGAATAGCCGGCTGTTTCTTAGTTCCTTACAAGCAACCTGGCATCAGATAATGGAACAAGATAAATCAGACTGGTTTTCTTCTAATTAGTAAAAAACTAGAACCATGTGTTACTTGAGTGCATAAATGCCCTCCCAAGAAAAAAGAGAATTTCAATAAGAAGGTGTCAACTACATTACATACCTGGTTGAAATTAATTGTCAAGGGCATAAAGTTAGATTGATCTTGCAACATTGAATAGCTTCATATAATTATAACCTCTCTTAGAAAGCATGGATGTGTGTGAAAGGGAGAGAATGTGTGTATACAAATCAAATCTTAAGGTGCATTATGATTTAATTTGACTGTTTTTTTTAGAGATTACTTACAACATCAATTTGGAAATTACTTTTGTACCAAATTTCTTACTCTAGCCGCCTCTAGAAGTTTATTTGATAACTTTTATGACCCTAAGATTAGAAACATGCTACATTGGAATGATATAACAGCTCACTAAAGTCATTTTCGTGATCTTGTTTCGCATTAGCTCAAACAGAAATCTTAGATGTCATGATCATCAGGTGAGATAAAGACCTTATAAGAATTGCAATGTCTAGAAGTAAAACACTGATAAAACTTATAGAGTTTGTACCTCTAGAGTTGCAAAAGACTCCCGGGTAGTGGTGAGTTCCTCTTGAAGAGAACCCATGTAAAGTAGTGCTTCCATTCGTTTAAAAGCAAATGGGATGTCAACCAGGGCTTTGAGGAACCGATCGGCGGGACCAAGTTTGGAAATGTCACCGCTGTAAAGTCTAAGCTTAAGTTCTTCCTCTGGGGTTGGTGCCATCTTCAGCATGGTTTGAAGGAATTCTGTGGGGAACTCATTTCCTGATCATCCAGAAATAGATTCAAAGTTATCATATAGGTGGATCAAGATACAATAAACTATACCAGGTATTTATTAATTAGTAATTTGTGTTATACCAGAACAACGTGATATTATTACAGATATATAAGCATTACTATAAGAAGAAAAACGAAGGGACAAAAGTATCACCTTCAAGAAGTGCATCACAAACTTCTTCCAGTGTTACATTCAATGCTCGCAATAGAATTGATAAATTTTGTGCTTTCTTTTTGTCAACAATTTGGATAAACTGGGGTGAGGGATCAAGGGGGGATGTCTCTTTCTTCTGTCCACCTTTGTTTTTATCAGCTGCAGGTGGAGGGGCACTTAAGCCAAACAAAGATTCCATCATTTCTTCATTAAACCTGTCAAATATTCACCACCAAGAATATCAGCAGCCAATGGTATATTATTCTTGTCAAAAGATGGTATATTATTCTTCACATGCAACAAAAAATACGAATTATATCACTTACTGGAATGATCCTGCTTTGAGTTGATTCCAAACCATAGATTGATCAGAGTTGGCTTGAACCTTATCCCAGAAAAAAGGCTTTAACTTTGCTTTAGGAGCATCAGCTTCACTTTCTGAACTATCTCCAACCTTTGGCGCACTAGGTAAAGGTCTAGCCCCCTTTTGGCCAAAAGGGGGAGGAGCTCTTGGAGGACCTACACCACCCTTAGGAGGCGGCGGTGGACGAGGACCACCGGGTTTGGAACTGGGTGGTGGAGGAGGAGGAGGCGTAGGGCCACTACTTCCAGGTTTTGGAGGTGGAGGAGGAGGCTTAGGGCCATCATTGGTAGCGATTGGTGGCGCGGGAGGAGGAAGAGGAGGAGGGAGAGCAGTGGAATTATCAGAAGGCTTAACTGATTGTGGCTCACGTGGAAGAGAATCAGGCCTTCCAGGAGGAGGTTTCAAAGGAGGATTTCCACTTCCTACCCTTCCAGGTGGAGGTTTAAGTTCAAATGATGGTCTAGCAGCAGTACTAGCAACTCCTACTTGATTTCCTTGCACTGAGTTCTTGTCATCTACCAAATTATTACTTGGTGGTTGAATTCCATGTTTCTCCTCTTTTAGTGAATTTTTAAAATGGGTATTACCGGAAGAAGAACCTGTAAGATTGAAGTACATCATGTCAAGACTAGTATATAATACTACCTCCGGTCCACATCAGTTATTCAATGTACCTAGAACTGCATTGTTTGTGGACCAGAGGTATAGTATAAAAAAGTTGTAAGAGAATGATGAGTTTCTTAATATGTACCATGAGAATAGTCACTATTAATGCTCATGCTGAGAAGGGGCCTTTCATCAGTTTGTTTAATTCGGCGTCTCCTACAACAACAACAACAACAACATAGAAAGAGGAGTGTTGCAGCTAGAAATGTCAGCAATGCTGTTTTAGCTATGGCATCATAAACAACTTTCTTGTGTTCTTTAGTCTTAATGGTATTATTCTTTGAGGACTTTTTTGTTGATTTTTTATCACCATTAGATTTTGTAGATGATCCTCCATTATCACCAAGATATCTTCTTGATGAAAGTGATCCTAAACAATTCTCGGATTCACCCTCTTCTGGAGAGACATGGAATGGAACATTGTTTTTTCTCAAACATCGAAGAAAATTTTCCTTCAATTCAGGATGACAAGTAGTAATCAATTTTTGAATGTTCTCTCTTGTTATTGATCCAATTCCTGAACTATTTTCAATGGTGTTACATGATTCCTCTGGGTGGCATAAGTCAAAATCTCCAATTTGTCTCTTTAGATGAATCAATTCTTCCAAGCAAGTGATCCATAGTACCTCTGCCTGCAGTCATGAAACTATAACCAGTTTGAGTTCATACATCTGTTCTTTTAGCAGCAATGGAGCACACAATATCAACCTTTGTGTGCTCTCAAATATGACAATTAGTTACAAAATAATCAAAGCATTGTAAATTAGTGGCACATGATGTTATCAGCAATTAATCTTATGGTTGGCGGCGGGGTTTTAAAAAGATGTCTATGGTCGTGATTTGAGCTGCAACATCAAGATTTTAGATGTTTATGCGACCATGATTGAGGTCGCATCAGTCGCATTCGATTGCAATTGATGATAGTCATTTTCAATGTTAAAAACTACCTAAATGCAAATAATTAGTGAAGCGAGTCTCACCGTGTCGTCATCTAGAAGTTCAGAAGCAGGAACAAATAGTTGGCCTAAGATTTCTTCTTGTGTTGTCTTCTTTTCTTTAATACTAACAGCAGCCACAAAATTAAGAACCAAAACAATGCAAAAGGTGGCCTTTGTGACACCCATATATTGTTGAATTGACATTGTGCTTCATGTGCTTCTTGTAACACCAAAGCACAAAAAGTCTACATTGCCTTCATCAATCCAATAAAAAGATCTCATTTTTCATTATCCACCACCAATCCCAATTCTTTTCCTCTGCAGATTATTGCTGTCAATGTCTTGCAGGCACAAATTATCAAAATTCTGTGATCACATACAAAACCAAAAAATAAAAAATCAACTACCTCTCTTCAAAACTGCCAATTTATTTATTATTTAAATTGTATCAAATTCAATTAAAAGTAACAATGATATGATAATAATGAAGGAAAACCCACCAAAATGCAAAGATTCGGAAAAGGGTATTTTTATTTCTTTTTTGCACGTGACAAGGATCCAGGGAAAGCAGCTATAAAACACGTGCAGCTGGATCAATGCAAAGAGAAATAAACCATGTTGTTGTTGTTGATCATGAGATGATGTTGGACAATGTAACAAGGTTGTTTTTTTTTTTTTAAGGTGGTTTGTTAGTGAATGGATTTTGGATTATGATGATGATTGAATTGGGAAGGAAGATTCTTTGGCGCGAGAACACTTTTGCGCAAAGGGCCGTCCTATCAATAATTCTGGATTAGGACATTGACGCCTATTTAGGAACACAGATTTTTCCTTTTAACCATCTTTCTTTCTTTCTTCCTTCTCTCTCTTTTTCTTTCTCTTTCCTCGTCTCTTCTTTTTTGCTTTTTTCTCCATGCAAATCTATTTTTTTTCTTCCTTAGATTTTTCTAATTTTTACGTGAAAATTTATGAACCGAGCATTGTAAAATCAGTGATTCATTAACATCTCTTTTTTTTTTTTTTAATGTTGATTAAACAATACCTCTCAAGCAAGTGAATATTGTGTCGTTCATGTCCAAAATGGCTAGACATAAACGCAGTTTTGTACCACCTATATATTTTTTAGTAATACTTTGCTACTTGCATTCCTTTCGTACCAAATATTTTTATGTTGTTATATTTCAAAATGACAATTTTTTTCTGCAAGACTTATCTCATCAGGAGTTTTTTTTGGATGAAGATCGAAACATACTCTCTATTCGTTGGAACATTCATATTATATAAACGATAAGATTAATTACCTTTGTCCTTTGAATGATATTTTTTTAGGTTACCGTGTTATTGGTACGAGTATTTATCGACTTTATCGATGACTAATCGAAACCTACTGGCCACATGTAAACCCGGCTATGCCAGTTCGCAGTGGCAGATCCAGAAAATTTCATTCATGGGAAAAAATATTTATAATATTTCATAGATAAAAAATATTATCACTTTTATAAAAATACATAATCACGTAAGCGAAAAAAACAAAAAAAAAATCATATTTCTACAAATTACAATCATCCTCTACTCATTTTCATTGTCAACACTATCAAAAATATCTATCTCAATATATGTAACGAGACAATCATTCAATAGTTCATCTCTCATTAAATCATGTAATTCATTCTTCACAAAACTCATTACAGAGAAAATTACTGAGGGCAAATACATTTTTTTATTGGGGGCATAGAAAAAATTACCAAAGATATAAAAAAGCTCTTTTTATTGGTGGGGGCAAGTGACCCCATAGGCATACACTTGCATCCGCAACTGCCAGTCCGTGTGGTTCTCCCATCCCAATGGAGTTTTTACCACACCCAAGATTCGACGAAACTTTTAAATAGTATTTGAACATGTGTGACATTTTCTTATATATAAATGAAATTTTCTCTTAATTATGAGAAATTAAGGAAATTACCTCTTAATTATGAGAAGTTGGATCAGAGATGTGATCTAGTATTTGAAAGAGACATGAACATCTCTCGTTCCTCACATCTATGAACAAAATTAAATGATTCAACGATTGAGATCAATATTTCATCAATTTAAGCATTTTTTCTTTTATGAAAAAAATGGAAAATATTTATTAGATTGAGCCGAAGATCTTCCATCAAATTGAAAGCCCATCATCCTCATCTTCTTCTCCCCGTCTTTGTGCCACAACTGCCTATGGAGGTTTGGTTGATAAGTCAAAGTCAAACGCCACGCACGACAAGTAAGCTTTATGAATTACTCAAATAACCAAGAAGAAACATCTCTCAAAATTTCCTTAAAATTTCATTTCCCTTTATCTTAAGTAATCAATAAAATTTGGTAAAAAAAGCAATCAATTCAATTTATAGGTCCCTAGTCTCAATTTTTTGGTATAAACCGAACATTCTCTATGCACAACTACAGAGACTAATTCATCGAGTTGAGTAGGGGTCCCTAGTCTCAATTGACTAAATGAAATCATAAAAATTCAAATGTCACAGATACATAGTAAGAAACTAATTTAATTATCATATTTAAATTAATGGATAAATAAATCTAAAATAACAAATACGGTTTTAAATCCTAATAGCTTAAATGGCATGGATGTCAATTAGGGATGGCAATGGGGCGGGGCGGGGGCGGGGAGTACTTCCCCGTTCCTCGTCCCCGCCTCCCATTTTGTCCCCCATCCCCGCGGATCCTCGCGGGGACCCCAAGAATTTATTCAAACTTAGCAAAAATTGAAATTAAAATATAATAAAATTGAAAAAATGTATAAAAGTAAGACTAAAAAACATAAGCTTAACATTAAATATAAAATTTAGTCTTACTTTGATATTTTAAAATTTAAAAAGTATAAAGGTAAGAATAAAAATATAAAAATTAGCACAATTAAATATTTTATTAATATTTTTATTTAAAAATATATATTAAAAGTCTAAAAAATCTATTACTTAGAATAATATATATATATATATATATATATATATATATATATATATATATCTCTATAAGAAGTACATTTATGTAATATATTCGGGGCGGAGGATATGGGCCCCATCCCCATCCCCATCCCCATCCCCAAATTGACTACGAAGAGATTTTCTCCCCCATCCCCGTCCCCACGGGGAAAAATTCCCCGCCCACGGGGCAATCCCCACGGGGATCCCCACTTGCGGGTAGAAATTGCCACCCCTAATGTCAATTATATGCCTAAAAGAAAGCAAAACTCGAGCTCGGATTAAATGGTTCGGGTCACTTTCAACTTAATCAATGTATGAGTTCAAATCTAACTTTGAGAATGCAGTAGCGTTAAAATCCTTGAAAGAGAGTTTTGTCGCCCATTGTGGTCCTACTCGACTCGAGGATTAGTCTCTGCAGTTGCATGTAGAGGATACCTGGTTTATAAAAAAAAAAAAGCAAAAGTAACTAGGGAATTAAATCCTTCCACGCATACAATCTTTTAGTTTGTATGGCTGGAGTGATGAAATGAAACTTCTGATTATCGATCTTCTTCTTCAATGCAAATTTTCTATAAAAATTTGCAATGGTAGTTTTGTAGTCCTCGCTGGCCTTGGGCCGGCCCTGGCCCTCATACCAAAGATTTTATTTTAGATGGTTTGATTTGCTCCATGTCTGTTATTATTTTGAATTGTAGAACAAATTAGCTTTGAGAACGAGAGGGTTCCTTTTAGGATTGCCATCAACATGATCACTTTTTGTACCTCTTTGTGTTGTAATCTCTTTAAAAATGACAAACTATTTTATCGGGAAGTTTCCCATTCTTAAATATTTGTCAGTGAATGTTATCCTAGTAAAGCTCCTTCCATCAAAGTAGATACCAACCATGCTTTTGCCAAAAAAATCTAGTCTCTAAGATGCCCCATGCTGAATAAGCCATGCCTTTAAACTTCATTGACATCAGTCAAAAGTTCATTTATTTAGACTGAAAATGTGTATCAAGACAAAAGTCATCCATTCCTTCAAAGACATGAAAGACTCTTTTCACATAGCTTTGCTTTGTGGAGAGACAATAATGAAGAATCTGGAAGATAATGGATTTATACTTATAGTGATAGTATATAATTCAGAAATGAAAATCCAATAACATGTATAGCATTAGAAAAGCATATCGATTCTTGACAGAGAAAAAGAAAAAGAAAATTGAATTTAGGACAATCTGTGATTGACAAAGCATCCATTGAATAGAACAAATCCTGTCCCACTTAGTCTAGTGATGGAAAAATTGGCAAACTCTTGTCACAATTATGCTGATTTATAGTTGAGGATTTGCATGCACCAAACAAGAAGAGGATCAACATGTGAAAGCTCTTTGGCCTTTAACTGTGGATAATGTAATGGGGCTTATATCTTGTGCTTAAATTAAACTTGAAACATAAGGTGTACGATCTGGATCTAATAGTAGTTGAAATTGTTTGATTGCAGATTTGCAGCAACTGCATCATTATTTGAGTGCAGGGAATCCAAATCCCTTAAAACACATCAGAAGATATTGCAATACTGCATTGTCATGACTACAATTTTGTGATAATTCAGCAGTCTCTAATCTATAAAAGAATGACTAGAAATGAATAAGTATTATTTGTTATAATGCATATATTATATTATTAAAACATAGCATTCCAGTAGAGTAGCAGTAAAATACTTTGTTAAGAAAGAACCAAATGCATTACTTTCCAATTAGAGCTTGGAGAAAACTGGCTTACGTTTCTGCATTTGTGCCATAACAGCTTCAGCTAAGTCACTGGATAACAATCTAGCAGAATTCAAGGTAGCAACGTAATCCAACCCTTGATCCACAGTTAAGTCCCTACTTTTAAGCAACACTGTTTTAGTCCCTACAACTGCAAGAGGAGACTTAGTAGCAATTGCGTGAGCAACATCCTTAACCCCCTCATCCATCTCATGTTTAGAACGGAAAACGCGTGAAACGAGACCCATCTCCTTAGCCTCTAAACCATAGAACCTACGACCAGTCAAAGCCAATTCCATGGCATTGCCGAAACCAACAATAGCAGGCAACCTCTGAAGTGTTCCGAGGTCAGCCGCGAGGGCCAAATCAACCTCTTTCACCGAGAAAAAGGCGTCCTCGGTACAGAACCTTATGTCACAGGCAGTGATAACATCGATTCCACCACCAATGCAAGCTCCGTGGATGCTAACAATCACAGGTTTCCGGCATCGTTCAAGGGCTGTCACGGAATCTTGCATCGCAAGGATTTGTCGACGGAGACTCTCCCCACCGGAGCCTGAATTGGAATTGGCAGCACCGGTAGATTTTAAAAGGGAAAGGTCAATACCGGAGCAGAAGTGTTTGCCGGAACCGGATAACACGATAACGTTGACGTTGGGGTTGTGATCGAGTGCATAGAGGGCTTTTGGGAACTCAGAGAAGAAATCATGCGTGAGAGCATTGAGCTGTGAGGGACGATTCAGGTTAAGATAAAACACACCTGATTTTGGAATCTTCTCCACAATTTCTAGGGTTTTGTATTTCTCTTCCATATTCTCCTCTCCTTAACAAGCAAATCAAGCTATTATTGACACAAAAATTGACCTAAATCAAGCTATTATTAACCAGCAAAAATCACAAAATCGAATGAGTTGAAGAAAAGGAAGAGGTAAATCGAATATTGGAGAAAAATACCTGAGATTCGGATCCTAAAGGGTTGCAGAGCGTTGTGGAGCGACGCTGAAAATGAAGCTCCGTGTTTCTTCTCGTGCGTGCGTCTCGAGCGTGTTTTGTAAAGTGACACAACCTCGCTACGTATTAGCCAATTTAATTCATCATAAGCTCTAGATAAGCTGTTCCAAACAGCTCCGTAAATATTTTGGTCTTTTGATAAGTTTTCAAAATTATTATTTACTGTTCACAAAGTGCAACATCTATACCATTACGAAAATTTTTAATGCTCTTCGACAAAGTGATACTTTCCATATGAATAATCACGGTGGAGAACTCAATTTGGAAGCATAAGAGATATTTAAAAAGGGATAAGTCTCCGAGGAAATGATAAACTATACCAAGTGAAGGTAAAACTCGGTTGGAGGGTGCTTCTACTATAGGGCAGCTTAGCTAAGGAACAAGGAAGAAACGAATCAACAATCGAAGGCTGAGGAAGAATGTAGTCGAGGCGAGGAGAGCTTGCTTAGTGCACAAGTATTGAATGCACGCAGACATAATGTTGAAACAGTTAAGGTCAGCGAATATAGGAACGCTGTGGAAATAGGAGCGAAGCAGTTTTATCCCACTTACCCGTGCTAGTGAGGTCGTGGAAAATATCTCTGAGTTTCTAGAGATCAGAACGATAGGAGGCGTTGATCTTAGTTAATCTAACGGTGAGCAGTTGTAGGCTCGAATATATATATATATATATATATATATATATATATATATATATATATATATAGTAGGATTGTACACACATCAATCAAATCAAATCTACTATTTTCGCAAAGTCTTTACTTTTTAGCTTTACTACCTTTCTTTATGTTTTTGCCCCGCAGATAGTCAAACCACGCGCCCCTCTCTCTCACCTATTCTAACACTCTTTGGAAGAGTTAGGGAGCCCACAGTCGAGGGCAACACAATTGCTTGAAGAACCTCTAGCCGATCACACGTCTAGAAAAAGAGTTTGAACATCAACAAAATTAGCACGCTCGATGGGACCAACACAGGTAGACAAATGTTTGAGTTTGATTCGCCTGGGTTGGATTATTATTGGCATATGTACCTACGCTCTGGTCGAAACCTAAGTATGGAGCTAGGTTCCGCGTCTAAAAAGATAATTACTGCCAAGGCTAAGAATACAGAGCCACAAGGTGCACTGTGGCCTATTGCACGTGCTTTGGTCAGTGAGCCCAATGATCGATCACAACCCATTGACGAAGAATCACCGGTAGTCATGACTACTTTGTTCATTTGTCAACAAATTGACATGGGTATCCATGTGTTGTCGTTCAAACTCTTACGAGAAGTTGGATTAGAGACGTGATCTAGTATATGAAGACACATGACCATCCCTCCTTCCTCACATATACAAAATAAACATCTCAAATAAATGATTCAACGTTTTAGATCAATCTTTCAAATCAATTTAAGTTTTTTTTTCTTTTACAGTAAAAACTGGAAAATATTTGTTAGATTGAGCTAATGATGTTCCTCCAAATTCAAAGACCATCATCCCCATCTTCTTCTCGCCGTCTTTATGCCTCTGCTGCCTATCGATGTTTGGTTGATAAGTCGGGGTCAAATACCACGACAAGCCGTTAAGCTTTATGAATAGGTAAGAGAACAAAGTAGAAACATCTCTCAAGTTTTACTCAAAACTAGTACTATACTCGTGCGTCAGCACGGGTGATACTGTTTTTGTTATAATGTGCTATGAATCTATAAATACATTGAAATTTGTAAAATGTAATAAAAGAAAAAGGCATAAGCTAATAAAAAAAATTATATTTCAAGATGCTTAAAAAATTGTGTTGCAGAAAGTTAAAAAATCAATAATGTCTTAAAATTTAAAAAACAGTAAAAATTAGAAAAAAGTGAGATGAAAATAAGATGAAAGAATAGACAGATGAGAGAAAAAGAAGATACATTTAAAGTGAATCCAACGACCCGCCCCCATCGACCCGTGGGTACTTATATTTTTGGTAGTTTGATGACTAAGTAAATAGTTTCAATTTTGATTTAAAAGTGTTAAGATAAAAGCTTAAATAATGATTTGAAAAATAAGGAAGACATATGTGAAAATAAGATGTAAAATATTTGTATTTCAACAACGTATAATATTGTGCTACGGCAAAAAAATAGCAATGGATGAAATAGGGATTTTAGTAGTGAGAGTTAGATTAAATAGATAATAGAACTAGATTACTCAAATACGGTGTAAGATGATTAGTTAGATTTCAAAGCATATTAAGATGAAGTATTTGTATTCCGATAACTTTTAATTTTTCGCCATCAAGAATCAAAAGCAAGGAAATTTAACATGTAACGTTTTCCAGTTGGAAGTCAAAAGCAAGATAAAAAACAATTAATTTGACAACGCCTAATGTTTTTTTGTATAGACTCCTCCAAAGCAAAATATAAAATATGATTATAGACATAGCATGTTCTGTTTTCCCGTAAGAAATCAAAAGTCATAATACAAAACAATTATAGCAATAACGTGTAATTGTTAACTGCCGAGACTCCAAACCAAAAAGTATAAACACGTAAAATAGAGATTTTAGTATTAGGTGTTTTGATTAAATAGGTTGTGGAAGTCCCTTTATTAGAATTTTTTTGTGGAGTCTTGACAAAAACTAACATTTTCTTGTCAAGACTCCTAAGAGATTATTAAAAAATAAAAGTATTCATGAAAGCAAAATATTAAAAGTCATAAAACAAAAGATCAAAAGTCATAAAGCAAAAATATTATAGCAATAATAGGTAATTGTTAACCGTCAATACACAAAAACAAAAAGTGGATATTGGTAAATTAAAGATTTTAATACTGAGTGTTTTGATGAAATGAGAAAAAATTATTTCCTTAGAAGAAAATATAGATGGAGAAAAATAAAGATAAATAGAGAGAGGGAATAAGAAGGAAATAAAAAATAAAAGAAATGAGAGAGGAGAAACAATGGTGTAAATAGAGAGAGGAGATAAAAGAAAGAAAAAAGAAAGAGGAAAGATGAGATATTAGAAGAGAGAGAGGAAAAAGTAAAAAACATAAAAGCAAAAAACAAAAAGTTGTCATATTTTGTCTTTTTTGTCTTTTAGTGATTAAGTTACAATTTTACCCTCAATTATGTGAAGTGTCATTTTTCTCAAATGTCTTAATTGGTAATTTCATATGTTGTGTATTTGTATAAATTTATCTATATTAGATTAGACTAGATTTCCCACCCCTTTATATTTAGTAATTGATACAATTTATAGATCCCGAGTCCCTAGCTATTGACTAAATGAAACCCTAAACACCTAAGCCTTGTTTGGCAAAGCCAATTCGCTAATTTTATTTGCAATAAGCTTATTGCAAAAGTTTGGCATGACTAGCTTATAGCATTTTTTGAAACGCTACTTGAAGTAGCGTTTTTTGAAACGCTACTTGAAGTAGCGTTTTTTGAAACGCTACTTGAAGTAGCGTTTGAGCTTACAACTTATAGCGTTTTAGTTTTTCTCCCATTTTGACCCCTAATATTTTAATTAAATTTCTCATTTATCTTCCATTAAATGAATCTTCTTTTATTTTTAAGCATTAATTACAAATGTCTATTTATGTTATTTTATATTTATAAGGTAGTTCAACTACTAATTTTACTAATACTCTAAATTCAATAAGCTAACTTATACGCTATCAGTTCACTTGCTATAAGTTAGCCTATCCGTTATCCACTAATTTATTTAGTATCCGCTCTTTTTTGCGAAGCCAAAAAGAGCCTTAGAGTGTTCCAGTTGATAGATCCTAAGTCCCAATATGGGAATCTGTTCTATTGTTGATGCTGATGTTGCCGTAAATAAACTGAACACTAGTGTTTCAGTTTAAGAGAAGGGTTGTTAGCTGAATTGTATTAGTAATTGGGCCTTTGTATTGTGGGCCTATAGTGAGTCACTAGCCTAATAGTTAGCCTGCTTAGAACTTGACAGATTTAATTAGTTGCTAAAACTGAGTTAGTTAGTTTGTAAGCTGTATATAGTCATTGACTAAGAAATGAAATAATCAGTTTTTGCAATACACATTACCTCTTAACATAAATGTCATGTAAGCCAATTATGCTATTACTAAAAGAAAGCAAAAGAAACTAAGGAAATAAATCCTTCCACAACTTCTATTACTAATAGCAATTTCTTACTTTTTCAGTGGACTCTTCCTCCTTGTGATTAGGTTAAAGCAAATACAGATGATGGTGCTCATGGTTGGACTCTATATAGTTTATTCCCAAATGCTGTTTTTTTAGGTAGCTAGTAGTGGAACTTGGTTTATCATAATTTAATGATAATAATTGCAAATATTATCGCTATGAGCAGCACCACACTACTGGTAAAGGACCCACCATCCAAAGTGGTGGAAGTATTCGATGGTCTAAAAATTCTAACTTCCATCAAGTAGATACCAACCATGCTTTTGCCAAAAAAATCTAGTCTCTAAGATGCTCCATGCCGAATAATTAACCATGCCTTAAACTTCATTGATATCAGTCAAAAGTTCATTGCCCTTACCACAAAAGATATAAAAAAATATGCTCATTTAGGTTGAAAATGTGCCTCAAGACAAAAGTCATCCATTCCTTCAAAAACATGCAAGATTCTTTTCATATAGCTTTGTTTTGTGGTGAGACACCTTATGAAGAATCTGGAAGTTAATGGATTTTGGTGATAGTATATAATTCATAAATGAAAAGCCAATAACAAAATTATTTGAAAGGACTTAATTGTCTTTTGTTAAGTTTTTAAAATTATTTACCATGGGAGGATCCTTTACAATAATAAATCACAAAGTGCAACATCTATAGCATTAGGAAAATTTATAATGCTCTTTGCAGCATTTTATTTCTCGTCAAAACCATAGTTATTAGTATCTTATGATTCATATATATCTTCGTTTCTCGATTCGATATGAACTCAAACAAATTTATATGTATTTTAGTGCGAATCTCTTTTGCACCTGAATCTCATAATGAATCCTAATTCGCCCTGTTGATTCTCATGATTCATGATTTTTACTGAATTTTGTGATACAAATTCACATTACTAAAATGTTTGCTCAAGTTTCTTTTTTGGAGTTTTTCTTAAATAAGATATAATTAGCCAAAATCAATCCTTCTAAATACCCAAGTCAGATTGACTAACAAACAACCCTATCACACTTTGTTTTTAGTCTGCACTCCCTCCTAAAATGCGATTTTTGAGAACTACCTAAATAGTGCTTCATGCACCCTCCTTTCCCCTGTGTTATTATTTGTTTTTTGCTCTTCAATTAATGATTTGAACATATTGAATTGTTTTGACGTCCATATATGATATATCCATTTGTACTTTTTAGTTGGGTTCTCTTGGTTTTACTAACAAATGTCATTTTTTTATTTATCACGTTTCTCATGATTCATAAAAAGATACGATTTTGCAATTCGGAAAATAGGTATTTCGATTCATGATACAAATCTCAATTTGATAACCAATGTCTGAACCGCTTCTTCCTTATCCGACTCCAACAATTTGACGATTTTGTTATTGAAATCACCAAAGTTCTTATCTCTATTTATCATGTGCAAGTAATATAACAGGAAAGCATCAATTCTCCATGCTTGGCAATGCCATGTGACAAACAGTTAAATAAGTCATCAGCTGTAAAAAGCATGTTGATTCTTGACAGAGAAAAAGAAAAAGTTGAATTTAGGACAATCTGTGATTGGCAAAGCATCCATTGAATAGAGTTTTATAGAACATTCATTGAATAGAACAAAGCCGGTCTCACTTAGTCTAGTCTAGCGATGGGAAAATTGGCAAACTCTTGTCACAAACTAATCTGTTATTATGTTGTATTTCTAACAAAAGATACTGCGATACTGCATTGTAACACTACAAGAAAAAAACTAATTACCGACAGATTCAATTTGGCGGTCGATACGTGTTTCCGACCAATCTATTTTCGACAGCCACGACCCCGTCGGCAAAAAACTGAGATTACTAATAGTTTTTTAGTCTTTCTGACGGCTTTTACTCGTCGGTAACCAGTGTTTTCCTTCTAGTTTAATGACTAAAATTTTGTGACTCAATCAGAATATAATTCAGCAGTCTCTATAAAAGAATGACTAGAAATGACTAAATATTATTTGTTATAATATATAATTATAATATATAAATATAATTAGAACATAGCATTCCTAAAAGGATTCCCCAATTATGTTAAAGCATCCATCAATTGCCATAGGACTTAAACTAGATTTAGTATCCCTTACCATTTTCTATATATTCTGCTAGATAATGGCCTATCAGGGCTACCACATAGCCCTAAACCATACGTAATAGGCATGACATGGTTAATTCTTCTTTATAAAAAAGAAAATATTCCAATATAGCTTTACAGCCATCAAAAAAATGCCAAAGGAATATATTCTAAGTGCTTTTATAGATTAGCTTCACTTACACTATAAGAGAAAGGCCACAAAAAAACTCTCTCCACCAAAAAGCCTTAAGCAATGGCTAGTTCTAACAAGAAGCTTGAGGTTCAATTAGATGATCAAACTCCACATAAATGGTGTATTTCATTAGGAGAAGAAACTTTCAAGAGATTTTTCAGTAACAGTAATCCAACAGTGTACAAGGTTTTTGCTGATGGGTCACTCTTTAGTCCTATGTTGTTTGGGAAGTTCTTTGATCCTTCTGATGCTTTTCCTCTATGGGAGTTTGAGTCAGATATTTTGTTGTCTAATCTAAGGAGCTCTAGCCAAAGTACTGTGGATTGGAGACAGACAGATGAAGGTTACATATTAAAAGCTGAATTACCAGGTAATTAAGAATAATGTTTTTTCATTTTCTAAATTTTAATTTGACATGTTACCTTTCTTGTACTCTTTGTAAACTGAACCTGTGCTGAACATGTTATGATATAATTACACTGGCTAAATATTTTTATGATTTGCAAAACAAAAGAAAATAAGTAAAAAAAGGATCTTAAAACTGGAGGAACTATTTACTTAAAACTTTTTTTTTGACAATACTATTTACTAAAACTTGCATGCACCATTATTTGAAACAAGGGGACATCAAAGTTTCTTTACAATAATATATAACAGATTAACAGGTATCCTATTATAGTATTATATATATAGTGGATCATTCAATCAAATAACCAACCAGTTAAATGAACTTGTGTAGGTAGGAGTGGATTAGGTAGAATTTTCTTAGATTGGAGGAATATTACATATGTTTTTGTTCTCTGTAATATACCTATTTTGTATTTTGGTCCTTTTAATTTAATTTAATTTTTGTTATTTTTAAAGGGGTCATTTTTTTTGTTTTAGTCCCTATAAGTTACTTTTTTTTATAGGCAAAATTACTCGTAGGGTCCTTTAACTTAATTTAAAGTTTCTGATTGGTCTTTTATGTTATTTTCCCCCTGAAATGGTCATTTCTGTATTAAATTGTTTACAATTTTACATCGTCACTCCTTTCTTAGACGTCTTGTTATCTTCCGTTATAAAATTGCATACGTGGTCGTTGCATACGTGACTTGGATATTTACATGTCTTCATATTCATCGCTCACTTGATTTGATGATGAGTATTCATCTTCTTCCCCCTCTAACAAAATCCTAGATTTATAATCACCAAATCCATCGCATTTCTAGCTTCATTTTTAAACAATACTTTGAATTTGGAGTTACAATTGCGAGAGTTTGAAGGATTACTACAAAATGAAATCACAGATGCAACGATTTTGGTGACCGTAAACCTAGGGCTTTGTTAGAGGAAGAGGAAAAAGATAAATACACAGTCATGCAAGGGAAAAAGATGAAGACATGCATACAAGTCATGTATGCAATGCTCATGTATGTATTTTGTTAACAAAAAATAACAAAACATCTAAAAAGGGCGATAATATAAACAATTTGAAACATAAGAAGCCATTTTGAATTTGAATAAAGAAAGAGATAAATACACAATTTGAAACTTTAAATTAAGTAAAAAGATCTCAAAAGTCTTGCCTATTTTTTATTTTAGTCCCGATAATATTTGCTTCATATTTGGGGACGACAAAAAAGATATTACTGAAGCTAAAACGAAAAAAGTATATTACATGGACTAAAACCAAAGCATGAAGATCCAGTGGCCCTATGTTATATATGCTGAGAGGTTTACTTGATCCTTCTGAAAGTTTATTTTTTTATTTTCCCCCTTGTGTAAATTTTTTTGAACCCTCTAGTACCTCTAAGTTTGTACCCATGACACAATTGTGAACCCCTAATTCTGAGTCCTGGATATGTCATTGTGAAGACCAAAACAAAAAAAAAAACATATTACATTGAGTGGATTTGAAAAAATAATTTTCAACGGTTTAAACGAAAAAGTAAGTCTGTAATAGGACTACAAATGTTCAAATAAGTAAAGTGCTTAATTAGTCAAATTTGGTGTGACACCAGTGATTTGTGAAAACAGGAAGTGGAAGAAACAACATTCAAGTCCATGTTGATAAAGGGAAGGTGGTGGAAATTAGTGGACAATGGAAGCAACAAAGAGAAAATGACTGGAGGTGTGGCCATTGGTGGGAATATGGATATGTTAGAAGGCTTGAGATCCCAGATGATGCAGATTGGAAGAACATAGAAGCATATTTATATAATGACATATTTTTAGAAATACGAATTCCAAAGGGCTGTGATCTTCCTCAGCCTTGAGATTCAATTATGCAGAAGCAGTGTAAATTTAAAGAGTGAGTTTCTTACCATCTAGTAGCTACTTGTATGCAAATTGATACCAAACATTTAACAAAGTTATAATTCTAAGTCTTAAGTCATCACTTTTTATCATTAAGTATCAACATGCTTTCTTAACTTTTTTAGTTAGACTATTACTGACTTACCACAGAGTGCCACAATACTTTCAATGACTTGTGTTTAGAAGTAACTTTCACATTGCCAACTCAATTTTTTGATTGCGTGAATGGAACTTGGGAGCACCAAGTTGATCCCACTGTGAGTTCAGGTAAATTTTGGAGACATAATATAGGTAGGTCCCATCCAATGAGTGGGTAGAGGATTTAATGTTGCAATGGATATTACGTGAACAATTGTTTGATAATGAAAACAAGATGTAAATGATGAGGTGGATGCTTCTGATTTTTAAAGTTCAATAACATGTTAGTAGTAATATAATATGGGAGTACATATTTTAGATGACATTCATGTTTTGAGGTAATAAGTGGTTGTAAATATTTATTGTTTGTTGGATGTGAGTCTCATGATAATGTAACATTTAAAGGAATTAAAAATCATTCAAACACTATGCAGTGGAGAACGGCCCATTACCATTGCAAACTGTCATCCATTAATTTTACCCTTTTCACTTATTGTGTGATAATGATGAGTGAGGATCACCTTTAAAACTTAGTAGAGTTATTTCATCAAGGAATTCCCACTTTGGTTAAGTTGTGACAAAAAAAAAGCTCACCTTGGCTGGTTCAATCCTAGTTGGACTGCAATCTGCTGGAATCAATTAGAACCCAGTTGAATTGTAGTCAAACTGCTAATTGAATAGGTTGAACAGTTTTTGTTTTGTTTTGTTTATTTATTTATTCTCCAAAATATAATACTTTTTACTTATTTATTAATTTATTAGGCATTGGTTCAACAATAGTTGAACTGAATGAACCATTGGAGCTCTACCGTGAACCATCACCGTCCATCGATTGTCGTAACTCCATTGTTAATTGATGCCCACTGCTAGCTTATTTCTTAAACCATTGTTGGAGCAAAGTTGCCAACCAATGTTTGTAGTTAGAACCTCGTTGTGGATCACCGGAACTCTGTCGGTTGAAACCCAAAACTTCCTCTCTGTTTTTTTTTAAATTGATTTTTTTTATTCGTCGCCCTTTTAATCCAATATATTTTGTTTTTGATATATTGAAAGTGATATCCAATGAATTTAGAATAATTAATAGATAAAATACTAACCAACCATAAAATTAACTAGATTCAATCTATTGATTTTTTTATTAATTATTGTAATGGATGAGTGAATATTTTTTTTTGGTTGAGTTGTGGATAAATAAATTGCTTTAAACCCCTAGTGTCTGATTACTTGACCCATTTGGCAAGCTATAGCTAAGCACACTGCACTGTCTTTCTCCAAGTAACTCATCCCACCTAAAAGCCAAAAGTAGAATAAAACAACACTTATATACATATAAGCCAAATGCAGCAGTTCTTGTTCTTGAGCAAAAAAACAGCTGAAGCTTTTAATGAGATGTGTAATGTGTTCTACGCTCCCAGCTTTCTCAATCTCAAATTTGATTTTCATTATTTGTTCTCTCTCTCTCACGCAAACAAGTGAATGACATTAATTGAACATAGTCTCGTGTAAGCATCTACTTTGGCTAGTTAATGACAGAGACAGCGACAATTCAACGATTTGATGAATATTTGAATTTTGACAAAATTTAAAACAATAAGAAGTGGAGATGCGGGGCATCGATCCCCGTACCTCTCGCATGCTAAGCGAGCGCTCTACCATCTGAGCTACATCCCCATGTTGAAGTTCTTACTAGCAAATAATATTACAACATATTTTGATATATTTCAAAAAGCCAAACGCGTTGTGCCGCTTTGTTTGTTTCTTTTGCTTAATTTTATTTCACACTGATGATGTTAACGGGACAACTAAATTATACAAATCAACATGACAGTGACACTTGTTGGCCCATGCATTCTTATAAAATGTCATTAATATAATATTAAATTATACTTTGCACCTTTAATTATTGTAGTTCATGATGCCATTTAGATGTTTCACTCAAAACTATTATAGCACCGTTTATCAGGATGAAGAGATATTATTGATAGCAAATTAAGAGAAAGCATGCAATTAACCCAAAAAAGATCCAAAAGTTAAAGTGGCAAAAATGTTTTAGAGACTAACATTTGGAGGCAGAGTAATAAAAGTCAACATAATTTACAAACAGAGAATTTCATATTGGTGTTATATATCCTGCAGGTTTTCTAGACCCTTCACAAAACCAAGCAGGCTAAAACATTCAGATAGTACTAAAATGCTAGATTCAATTAGGCCAATAAATGAACATCCAACAACCTTAATAGTAAGGTACTAGTTTCAGAATAATCATCCATTCATGAGATGACACATGGAGAAATCACATTGCCATTGGCCTGCTAGGGAAACCAATAATCTATTTTGACCATATTTAATTAGTCTACTCATTTTGTCTCATACTACCTTGGAGTTGTTAAACATCAAATTGAAAGGTACCCTTTGTTATTTGTAATCTCACTTGTTTATGATCAAGGACTTTGTATACTACACCAAAATTGATAATTACAATGCATGTAATACGGAATATTAATACCAACCAAACAACCATGGATGCTGTTATTATTTATATATATCACACCTAACTGATAAGTACTTCCTTCAAATGGTAATTATCTTTGACACATGAACCTTTTCTACATGCTTAAGCATCAAGCACTGCATTGCTTAACAATCTAGCAAAAGATATTACACACCCTACATCTTACTGTTACATTTTTGATAAAAATCATTCATACCCAGTTTCGCATATAGTACTAGATAAAGATCTATAGTGAGTGACATGGAAGACTATTGCACCGTACCTTGGGATGGTCTGCGGAGACGGTCAAGGGACGGGTCGTCTGATACTGTAGATTGAGGAAGAGCTGAACGCGCGGGGGGGGTGTACCTGCAAGAACACTCCGACGCCCAAGTCAGCTATATCGAGCTACAGTAATGTCTAGTGAATATTAGAATGAATTGCGTACCTGACACCTGGTGACTGAAGGTATTTATAGTGAATAGTCTGGATCGTTGACGTCGGATAGCCCATTTACGATGGGGGCCCAAGTACCAGTTGGAATGATCGTCTTGTTATTGGGCTGGATGATCAGTTGCTGGATCAGGCCCAGTAAAGTTGATCCTTCCCTTGCTGGGTCGGATCGTCGCTACTGGACTGGGCCTGACGACTGGCCCAGTCCAGAACAGTTGCCCCCCAAGCCAAGGTCGATCACTGAGCGGGCGTAGGCTTGATGCGCAGTCCTGCTGATCGTGCTCGATCAGAAGTTTGATAGGTCTTGCCCCCAGTTCACGACTTGTGAATTTTTGGCGGTTGATATCGTATCGGATCGTTCGATAATTGATAGACACTCTCCTGGTCGTCCGATTCCGTTGAATATTTCGAATATAAAAAATATTTTAAATAAAATAAAAAATTTTATTTTTTGTTGGGCCTATATATATGAGAGTGTGGGGATCTTTTCTTCTTTCATTTCAACCACTCATTCTCGAAAACTTCAATTTCCTCTTCCAAACAAAAACCCGCTCTCCTCCTTGGCGCAAACAAAAGGGGCGACCTGCTCACCTCTTGGGACGACCCGGAGTCCGGTTGGAAAGAGCAAGACCCGAAATAGGATGACCTAGCCACGGTGCGATCTACTTTGCGCGAGCAAGGGAGGGGCGACTTGAAGTGACTGTGCGAACAAGAAAGGGGCGACCCGAAGCTCCTTGGTGCGAACGAAAAAGGGGCGACCTGAGGCCCCTTCGTGCAAACGGAACAGGGGCGACCTGAGGCTCCTTCGTGTAACTCGAGAAGGGGTGACCTGAGGCTCCTTCGTGCGAACAAAAAAGGGGCGACCTGAGGCTCCTTCGTGCGAACAAAAAAGGGGCGACCTGAGAGGGACCTGATCCAAAAGGGGCGACCTGATCCAAAAGTACAGCTGCCTCACGGGACGACCTGACTGCTACAGCGATCCGACCCGACCTTCTTCGTGGAGACCAAGCCTTATCGCGAGTTGTCCGGGTCGATCCGACGCGGCGCGACTTCACCAACCTGACGCGGCGCGACTTGAGGGGCGATCTGACCAAGCTCTCACGGTCGTCATTCGCGGCCTAACACGGTACTATCCCATTTTTTCTTATTCTTCGTATCATTTAATGTCACCGTAGTGAACTTGAAGGAAATCAATGGTGTGGTATCTTTCGGGTTCATTGACTTTTCTTTTAAGGTACACGGCCTTACACTTCATTGCTAGAAATTTATGAAGATAGTTGTTTGTGTGGTTTTAATTATAAGCTGATCATGTCGTTTTTCTTTGAGTCTGATCGATCCTTTTATTTTTGTATCCAGTGAGTTGTCCTGACCATCCTAGTAGATGACTTGGTCTTCTCGGTCGGCAGAGTTTGATACAAAGGTATTCTCCCTTTCTTTTTTCAGAGTTGAAGGTGAAGAGGGATGAGGCCTTGGGGCAAGCTAAGGAAGCCAAGGAGTTAGCCAAAGAGGCTGTTGAGGCCAAGATGAAGGAGGAGCTGCAAAACTTGAAGTTAGCCAAGGAGACTGCTGATCGTAAAATTGAAGTGTTTAAGGGGTCGGTCTCAAAACATGAGGCTGAAGTTGAAGACTTGAAGCAGACAAGCGAGGCTGTTGAGAAGGCCAAGGAAGACGTAGATGAATATGCTAGACAAGTTGTAGACGACGCGATTAGGATCTCAAAGGAGCAGTTTGCTAACGCTCTAGGGCAAGTTACGTTCTTTAATCCTGCGTTAGTGGTTGATAAGACCATTGTAGATGTCAATCATGTCGTCCTTGGTGACCAGATTGTGAAGCCTAGAGGCAGGCCTGATGGGACCAGCCTGGTGGTCTACCAGCGACCATGAGGGCTAGGTCGGGTCGTTCCACTAGGTCATTCTCTCGTAGTTATGATGTTATTTTATGCTAACTTGTACTTCTACTTGCCATTCTTGGATTTGGTTTGATTTTGTTGTAACCCATACTTTTGATTGTTCATGCTTTTGGTACTTTGTTGCACGATTTATTTCGCCTAAGTATTAAGTGCATTAGCACGTTTATCTTTGCACGATCGATGCTCAGTATCTTTGGGTTGCCCATGCCTCCAAGGTTGTCAAACTAGACAGCCCTCCATGGTGTCGATTGCCCATTTTTGTGTTTTAGGCGCCCCAATCTTAGACTGCCAGAAGGGGTTGAGTACGTCCGAATTAGATTTTAAGCTCAACATATGAATTGTAGCTCCGCTTCTAAGATTTCCAATGCATACTCCCGCGCCCCCATCAGATAAACATGGACGATGTTATGTTCTTCAGACCAGACCATCTTCCAAGGTCGCGTGCAGGCGATCAAGAAGTGGTCGTCCCAATCTTGGACGACCTGAACGGGACGAGCACCTTCGAATTAGACTTTGAGTCCAACATCAAATTTGTAGGCATGCTTCCTAGCTTTCCAACTCATGCTCACACGCCCCCATCGTATAAACATGGACGATGTTATGGTCTTCAGACCAGACCATCTTCCAAGGTCGAGCACGGGCGATCAAGAAGTGGTCGTCCCAATCTTGGACGACCTGAAGGGGACGAGCACCTTCGAATTAGACTTTGAGTCCAACATCAAAGTTGTAGGCATGCTTCTTATATTTCTAACGCATGCTCACACGCCCCCATCGGATAAAGATGGACGATGTTATGGTCTTCAGACCAGACCATCTTCCAAGGTCGCGCGCGGGCGATCAAGAAGTGGTCGTCCCAATCTTGGACGACCTGAAGGGGACGAGCACCTTCGAATTAGACTTTGAGTCCAACATCAAAGTTGTAGGCATGCTTCTTATCTTTCCAACGCATGCTCACACGCCCCCATCGGATAAACATGGAAGATGTTATAGTCTTCAGACCAGACCATCTTCCAAGGTCGCGCGCGGGCGATCAAGAAGTGGTCGTCCAAGCCAGGCCAGCTCGTCCTGGATATGCATGGCCAGATTGTCCATGCCTGGCCAGATCGTCCATGCCTGGCCAGATCGTCCTGGATATGCATGGCCAGATCGTCCATGCCTGGCCGGATCGTCCAGGCCTGGCCAGATCGTCCAGGAAAGGCAAGATCGTCCTTGAAAGGCACGATCGTCCTTTCTGCTGAATAATTTGTTTACTCTGTTTATATTATCGCGTAAACCGCTAAGTTCGTTTAGTTTATCTCGTTATTTGACAGCCTTATGCGTTTGGCTCGTCGATTTTGCGTGTTATCTTATACTTTCCATCCGTTTGGTTCGAGTGGGATCAATCGTCGCCCGCGGATAGTTTACCAGGCTCCTACCCAGATTTAACTCGTCCTTGGGGGTGCGACCAATCTCAGGTCGCTTCGTTTGTACTTAAATTCGTTTAAGTTCCTTTGGACAGTTTACCAAGGTTCGACTTGGATTTAACTCGTCCTTGGGGGTGCGGCCAATCTCAGGTCGCTTCGTTTGTAATTAAATTCGTTTAAGTTCCTTTGGACAGTTTACCAAGGTTCGACTTGGATTTAACTCGTCCTCAGGGGTGCGACCAATCTTAGGTTGCTTCGATTGTGCCTAAATTCGCTCTCGATTGACCGTTCGTAATTAAAGAGACTTATGAACACACAGATATAAAAGTAAATGTCTTGTTTTATTTAACGGTCGGGCAGACCTCGATAAAAAACCCTGCGGGAAAAAGAGTGTTCTGCCCGTCTTTTATTTCATGACATACAATCAGTTCTCACAAGGCAACTTGCCTTCCCCTTGATCTTCTGGTATCCGGGGCATCATCGTCCTCGTCCTCCTCTCTCACTCCATCTGCCTCGTCAGCTGGTGCCTTTCCCTTTCTAGGTGATCGCACTAGCTTCTGGTCATCCCTCCTATCAGCTTGCTCTTTCTTTACATACTGGGAGAGCTTCCCCATTCTGATCAACTCTTCTATGTCGTCTTTGAGGGCCATGCAATTGTTAGTATCATGCCCATTGCTCTTGTGGTACCGACAGTATTTCTTAGATGGGCGCTGCCCTTCCTTCAAGACGTCACGATCTGGTCTTCTCATCTCTCTAAACTCTGCGTTTGCACATTCTGATAGGATCTATGCGTACGAAGTATTCAGTTTCGTTCGGTCTGCGAACTTCCTGGTCTTAGAGTCTCTAGGCGCTCCACCCTGCTCCCTTCGTAGTCTCTGGTCGCGTTCTTCGCGAGGTTGTCTATTCATCCCTGCTTCAGCAGCTTCGATGGCCATTTTCTTTTCTTCGTAGTTCATATACCTTTGAGACCTTCGGAGGAAGGTTTCTAAATCTCTTGGTAAGTGTAGACCAACTTCGACCTCAAATCTACTTCCTCGAAGGAGTCCTGTCCTCAAGAAATACAACCTTTGATTATCATCCAGGTTCCTCACCTAGTCTGCCTCCCGATTGAACCGCTCCACATAGCTTCGAAGGGATTCATGGGGTCCTTGTCGGATCGCAATCAAGACATCTTGAGATTTAGGCTTTATTCTTGACGTTGTGAAACGTGCAAGAAACACTCTGGCCATCTTCTCCCACGAAGAGATAGTGTTTGGGCGTAGCTCGGTGAACCACTCCAA
The DNA here is from genome assembly GCA_963573325.1 of Astragalus glycyphyllos. Taxonomy (NCBI): domain Eukaryota; kingdom Viridiplantae; phylum Streptophyta; class Magnoliopsida; order Fabales; family Fabaceae; genus Astragalus; species Astragalus glycyphyllos. The sequence goes on along the minus strand of OY754311.1, from coordinate 30,591,919 downwards.
GGCTGATCCTTCCAAGGTTAAGGGGAAGATCTTGCATTTGACAGGCCCGGATGCCCCCCTATATTGCATCATAACGTCGAAGTGTTTCAGATGGGCGTTAGGATCTTGCACGCCGTTATACATTTTCAGTCCGGAAGGGGGTTTTCGTAACGAGCGTGGGATACGGTACTCGTCTATCCGTCTGGTGAAGGGGCCCAAACTCGTGTGCGATGCACCCTGCGAGGTCTTCCTCCTTCCGAATCGTTTCTTGGACGGTTACGCGGGCGTGTTTCGTAAGAGCGACTACGCGATCGATGGCGGCGTGGAGGCGTTTCATAGGATTGGTTGTGTGATCGAGTAGGCGAGCCGTGTGATCCGGATGAATCATACGAGGATTCCCGTTGCGAAGATTCCTCCGGCCAGTAAGTGTAATCTGAAGCGGAGGGTGTGATGATCGGAGGGTTAGTCCTCCTCCTCGCCCCCTTCGGCGGGGTGGAGACCTGTGGACCAGGTGTCTTCTAGGAGGCGAGCGGTGCTCCTAGACAGGTCGTCCCGACGATGAAGTTCGGGTGCAGTATTCGCCCGTCTGGATGTCACCTGATCTTCCATCTGAGTGATGAGGTCGTTCTGTCGAGCGATCTGCCGGTCTTGGTTACGAAGTTGTTCCCTGAGCTCCTGAACCAAGTCTACCAGAAGGGTGACATTGACCTGTTGGGTCGTGCCTGGATGGGAACCAGGGGCGACGACCTCAGCGTTGGTCATCGTTCCTCCCAGCATGAGGGGTGGACGGACTGGTATCGAGGCCACCGTCGACTGTGGTCTGCCACGAGTTGCTTTCGCCTTTGGAGGCATCTGAAATGTTGGTGGGATAGTAGGCTCTCCCACTGAGGTCACCAATGAACCGTACCTTGGGATGGTCTGCGGAGACGGTCAAGGGACGGGTCGTCTGATACTGTAGATTGAGGAAGAGCTGAACGCGCGGGGGGTGTACCTGCAAGAACACTCCGACGCCCAAGTCAGCTATATCGAGCTACAATAATGTCTAGTGAATATTAGAATGAATTGCGTACCTGACACCTGGTGACTGAAGGTATTTATAGTGAATAGTCTGGATCGTTGACGTCAGATAGTCCATTTACGATGGGGCCCAAGTACCAGTTGGAATGATCGTCTTGTTATTGGGCTGGATGATCAGTTGCTGGATCAGGCCCAGTAAAACTGATCCTTCCCTTGCTGGGTCGGATCGTCGCTACTGGACTGGGCCTGACGACTGGCCCAGTCCAAAACAACTATATACTTGTGGGACCAATATAGCCTGCAATGTTAAATGATCTGGACCATCCAATCAAGATAACACGACTCACATTTTAGGTTGAGTAAGTCAAAAAAACAAAATTCGAATTTGGAACACGAATTATCCGATCAAAGATCGAACGGCCCATATATCGTCTGTCCACGTCGACTACGACTTCGTTGATTGCAATTCGATTTTACATTTTGTACCAACCAAAGACTAATTGGTGTTTGATTGGTCTCTTGGAAATTTTGCCGACAGTTCATTAGGTACCTAAAGGCAGGATCCGAACATAGAGAGAGATTATTGTGATTGTGACACAAAGAATTATGAACTTTATATTCCACTTAACATGAATAATAATGTCCACTATATTATAGTATATGCTACACGCATGGGACAAAACTTTTTTCTTTTCTTTAATTTCTTCTGGTGCATATAGAGAGAGAGAGAGAGGGGAAGATAAGTCAATGTCCAAAAACATAGCTGAAGAAGAAGACTCAAAAAAAGGGGAGTCATAGGAAAAGGACAAAGAATGGAGCTTAGTACCAAGAAGTGAATGGAAACACTAACCACTTGAATATCATATGGGATATGGTATAGTGTACTTGCTTTCTAGTGTTTCTATTTTACTAACTTTTTTGGGAAATGGTATGGAAAATTCTTAGCTCTCCTCTGACGCAACTGAAAAATAGTTTTTTTAATTAGTCGGCAAATTAAGTTTGGATTTAGATTTGGATTATGAAGGAATTGTTCTTCTGTTCTTTTGGATCCTGATACAGCAGTGAGAGGAATAACTGGTAATTAATTTATTCCTATTTTTTAGCTAAAGAACATTGAATATTGACCTTTTATTTGTGTTGTCACTTCCTATATATAGATTTGGTAATAAAATTTAATCTAAAAAAAAAGATTTGGTAATAAAATTTATTTTGAGATCCAACTTTACCGTTTCTCTTAGAAAAATATATAATTAACAATTTATACAGTATCTGAATATGTATAATTGATGGTCAAATATTGAATTAACAAGGGGGCTTATTAAGTATTTATTTTAGTGTTGGTTTGCCTATGGTATGTACAAACTCTAGTTTAATACATTCTTTATAGTGGCATAATATTTTTACGTGTATAAATAACTTTTGATTCCATCTTGTATTAATGGTTTTGAGCATTCCTAATACTCATTTCAATGAATCATATAGCTTATCGAAAAAAGTGGAATAACTGGTTAGCAAAATGTATTGTAAATTATGTCACCATGAACCTAAACTTTTTTTTTTTGAAAAATATATAGAAATATGCTAAACGTTTTGTATTTCTGTTTTGTCTTGTATACTAGCATGTCATATTCCACAAGGTAAAATATTATCATCATTTAAAAAACCAAAAAACATATCGTCATCATATAATTTTCGTCGGCAATCTGTTACATATATTTAATAATTAAAATTGATTAAATAATTAACTAATAATTACTCAAAGACTTTTTTTTACAAATCTCATAAGTTTTATATAAAAATAGAAACTACATATGCAATTAGAGTAAGTAAAATCAAATTAATGTTCTGGTTTGTCTTCTCTCAGTTTAAAATTTAAATTTATAATAATTTTATATAACAAATTTTTTTCATAAAACGATAGTATTTTTTTGTTTGATAATAATGAATGAATTGCATGGGAGACCGAATCTTACACGTGATAGCCAACAGAAAATTTTTAAAAGCTCAAAAAATAAATAATAAATAAAAAAAGCAGTAAAAATCTAAACTAAGTCCTAACTGACACACAGTACAAAACACAACACAAACACAGATCCACAAATCTAATCTATTGAAACTCCAGTTACCCACAAGATAATATTAAGAACCCCCTTTTTTCCTATTTTCACCTCCCCCTTTCTACTTTTCAAGTTACCATCTCCTTTTCTCTTCTTCTTTCTGTGGATCATCATCAATCTCTTCCTGTTAAAGCAACTGACTTAGATGTCTTCTTAGCTTAAAACACAATCCATGTAACCTCTCTCTCTCTCGCACTCTCTCTCTCAGAACTCTCTCTCTCTCTCTGGAGTGCAATTTTGAGCTTCAAAATGGTAACTAAAAACTAGAATTTTCCCATAACATCACTCACATTCACACCTTCAACCTCTTCAAGGCTTAAAGGTACTAGCTTTTCACATTTCCCATGATTTATTTTCAATTTTCACCTCGTTTTCGGTTATGGGTTGTTTGGAAGTGAAACATCACGGTTAAAAAAGTGATTTTTTTGCTAGGTTGTGGTGGGTTATGAGCTTTTCATCATAGAAAGAGAGAAGAAACAAAAATGGTGGGAACTCCGATTAATGGAAGAAGACTCTCTTTTGGATTTACAAATGGTGGTCATAATCTTGGACCTAGTAGTACTCCACCAAGCAATGCTGGTTCTGATTATGGTGGTAGCATTATTGAATTCACAAGAGAAGATGTTGAAGCTTTGTTAAATGAGAAATCTAAAAGGAAAGACAGATTTAATTATAAGGTTAGTTAAAGTTTGTGACTTTATTGTTATTGAGTTTGTATTATATATATGTTTCTTCATTTATTTTTGGCTATTTAGGGTTTGAGATCAAAGGTGGTATTAGCATATAAATCATATATTAACATTAGAATTTATGGTTTTTTAGGAAAGATGTGAAAATATGATGGATTATATAAAAAGGCTTAAGGTTTGCATAAGATGGTTTCAAGACGTTGAGATGAGCTACTCACTAGAGCAAGAGAAGTTAAGGAATTCATTGGAACTGTCTCAGCAGAAATGCAATGAAATTGGTAAAGATTATTTTTCAATGTTTTTTGCCCTTTTGGAAAATTCTCAATTCCTCACTATGTGTGTACTAATGTGGTTGGATTCATTTAATTGTAGAGATGCTACTTAAAATCAAGGAAGAAGAACTGAATTCAATTATCGTGGAATTGAGAAGGAGTTGCAATTCTATGCAAGAGAAATTAATTAAGGAGGAAACAGATAAATCGGTGAGTACGATTTTTAAGTCTTTGGAGTTTCAAATTGGTGCAAAATGCAAAGGAAATGTTGATCAATTTATACTTTTTTTTGTCTTTGAAAACACAAGGTGGCAATGGAATCTCTTGTTAAAGAGAGAGAGGCTAGGCTTGACTTTGAGAGGTCGCAGACTACGCTATCAGAGGATCTCGAACGATCTCAAAAAGAGCTTCAAACTGCAAATCAGAAGGTAAAATAAGAGTACATTACTGTACAAATTCAACGAGTTGTATCCACTTCGTATTCAAATGTCCACATGGATGGATTTCTGCAGATATCGTCGCTCAATGACATGTATAAGCAATTGCAAGATTATATAACGAGCTTACAGCAGTACAATGGAAAACTTCATTCTGAGCTTGCTTCAGTTGAAGATGAATTCAAACGTGTTGAGAAAGAGAAAGCTACTGCAGCGGAGAGCCTTGCGATGCTAAAGGGCCAGCTTACTTTGTGTATGGTGAGTTTGCTTTGATGTATTATGAAAATACTCCTTTATATGTCATTCCCAATCATTAAACCCTAAGTATTATTATTGCCCTTCATGAAATTTTAGAAAACCGTTCCGATTGTCATGCAACTAAGATATCTTACCCTGTTTGTTACTTGTTATAATAGTCTTCTCAAGAAGAGGCTACAAAGCAGAAAGATGCTTTTGCTAGTGAAGTTGCATCCCTTCGATTAGAGTTGCAACAAGTGAGGGATGATCGTGACCGCCAAATGTCTCAAGTGCAAACTTTATCCACAGAGATAGTAAAGTTCAAAGATTCTACAGAAAAGTCTGGTTCTGAACTGACCAAAATGACCATGATAAAAAATGAATTAGAGGTTGGTTTATATCGCGTTACTTTTTAGCAAATACCACCACTTTCTCTTGTTATTACTTAGACGTGAGACCGCGACTTTACTGCGCAGGCAAAATGTACTTTGCAAGATAACCAGATAAAGGCATTACAAGAGAAGCTAGCAATTGCTGAGAAAAAACTCGAGGTAACGAGACATAAATTTATTTAGAAGAAAAGAATGTCTCATTGGATTTATGACATGATGGTTTTTGTTCTTCATCAGGTTTATGATATATCTGCGATTGAGACAAGAACAGAATTCGAAGATCAACAAAAACTTGTTAATGAGTTGCAAAGACGATTGGAAGATGCTGAATTTAAGGTTATACAAGGGGAGAAGCTGAGGAAAGAATTGCATAATACCATTTTGGTAACTCTAAAAGCCAAAATTTACTAATAACCAAAATCAGTAAATTAAAATCCGCACCTTACTAATATTCATTTTGACAGGAACTGAAAGGGAACATCCGCGTGTTCTGTAGAGTGCGGCCTTTGTTAGCTGACGAGGATTACAGCACAGAAGGAAAAATAGTATCTTATCCAACATCCATGGAAGCTTCTGGTCGAGGCATTGAATTGGCGCAAAATGGTATATCTCATGATGCTGGCTGTCATTGTAGTTCTTCTTCTTCTGACTGATGAATGACTGTTTTAGTTTATCGTTTAATTGTGTTGTAACTTACGTCGCCATTTATTTTTTAGGCCAAAAACATTCTTTTTCATTTGATAAAGTTTTTGCACCCGATGCGTCACAAGACGAAGTTTTTACAGAAATTTCACAGCTTGTGCAAAGTGCTCTTGATGGTTATAAGGTACTTTCGTAGTCTGCCTTTTACGCCTTTTAGTATCGTTTCAAATTATATTATATGCGCGTGTCTATCAATTTATTATGCATACATATTTTGCAGCACTGATGGTTGATTCTCAAAACATGGTTGACATTTTTTTTCCAGGTTTGCATTTTTGCCTATGGTCAAACAGGATCAGGAAAAACTTATACGATGATGGGAAGGCCTGGACATCCCGGAGAAAAGGGCTTGATACCTCGTTCGCTAGAACAAATATTTCAAGCAAGACAAACTCAGCAACCTCAAGGCTGGAAATATGAAATGCAGGTGATATATCATATATGAGTATTTTTTTTAATTCACTCATCATTGTAATGTTTGTAAGTTTTAAAATATGATGTTAAGATCTGATAAGGTTTTTGCTTCGTAAAATTTACAGGTGTCGATGTTGGAAATATACAATGAAACCATTCGTGATCTGTTAGCTACTAATAAGTCGACATCCGATGCAACACGAACAGAAAATGGTACTCCTGGAAGTGGAAAGCAATACACAATCAAACATGATGCTAGTGGAAATACACTTGTTTCTGATCTTACAGTGGTAGATGTTCAGAGCGTAAAAGAAGTCGCATTTCTTTTAAATCAAGCCGCAAACAGCAGGTAATTACTTCATAGTCTGCCAATGTTTATTATATGTGGCTGTCCACTACATCAATAAGACACAATGTATTCTATTGAGAGTTACAAACTCGTATCTTTAAAATATGAATTTCATTCAAATGAATTGTGAAGTTAGCGCAATAGGAAGAGGTGTTCACTATACATATAGTGCACCTTCTAATGAAAGTGAAAGTAAATGTAGGAATCCAACTAACTAACCAACTACAAAAAGTTGTTACATCAGAAAAGCTAATTTCTAAAATTAACTTCCTAATATATTCAAAGTATCTTTACTTTGCACTTCTCAGTGTCTTCAGATTCAGATTATCTTTATATTGCTTTATGTGGATCAAAAGTAGTACATTGCTTTTAAATATGAAACTTAGCTGCATTTGTTTTTCTGTTATTTCCCTTTCAGATCTGTGGGCAAAACTCATATGAACGAACAATCTTCAAGAAGTCATTTTGTATTCACTCTTCGAATATATGGTGTAAATGAGGTATGGAAAATAATTGAAGCCATGTTTCATGTTCGATCTCGGTTTTTTGTCACAATCTTGCATACCAAACACCCATTTAACATGCATAAAATTTCAACCTATCTCTTTGTTCTGCTAGAGCACTGACCAACAAGTTCAAGGTATTCTAAATCTCATTGATCTCGCCGGGAGTGAACGTCTTTCAAGGAGTGGCTCAACCGGTGACCGATTGAAAGAAACTCAAGTGTGTAAAGCCATGTTGTTTTCTATTTCATGTAGTTCTTCTGCTTATTTGATTTCTAATAATCTAAACTTTTTTCGCGTGTAATTTAGGCAATAAATAAAAGTTTGTCATCATTAAGTGATGTTATATTTGCTTTGGCCAAGAAGGAGGATCATGTCCCATTTAGGAACTCAAAGCTTACATACCTACTTCAGGTGATTTTTCCCTTTTTTTGTTTCATACTTTAGGATATCTTTTAGTCTTAAATATATTCCATAACAAAATGCAGCAATTTTCTTAACCTAGGTGAATAGTAAGCATCTCTAACCTATTTGGATTGGTTTATCTGAACTTATTCATCGGCATGAACACTTGTGAGAGTGTTTAGGAAAGTTTATGGAAACAGCTAATGATATGTTCATAAGCTGTTTTCAGTTTATTTTTATAACTATAAGTTCTCCGGAATAGCTTGTGAAACAACTTATAACTTAGATGAATATAGTTTGACTTTGACTTTGGTTTATAATCAAGTTGTTTATCCAAACACGACTTTTAGCTTATGAATGCACATGAAGGAATTATTTACAAAACTGATTGTATCTTTGGTGCTATCTTTTTATATTATTGTTGAACAGCCTTGTCTAGGTGGGGACTCAAAGACATTAATGTTTGTAAACATCTCTCCAGACCGTGATTCAGCGGGCGAGTCACTATGCTCACTCCGGTTTGCTTCAAGAGTAAATGCTTGTGAAATTGGGACACCTCGGCGTCACACCAACGGCCGCCCTACAGAGTCTCGCTTGAGCTATTTCTGATATTCTGATATTTACACGGATGAGTTTGTGCATATATTGTTTTAACCTATTTGTGGCAATCAATTTGTCTGGTCTTCTGTGACTACTACAATAACGAAAGTAACTTTAATTCTAACATCATACATATAATATCATGTATAGTGAAGATGTCACTAATTGTGGACTTGGTTCAAAAGAATCTCTTATCCTTTTTACATAAAATCATGAAAATTACACTTGTTGGTGCACTCTTTTTTTAAAAAAGGTGGAAGTATATTAGAATGTCCCCACTTGTTTTGCAGAAATATAATTAGTGTGTAATTATAAATCACGCAAGATAGATATGCTTAATGATGGTGATAAGTCTCTGTCTAAGCTTGCGTCCTTGCAATGTCCTACAAATATTAGGCATCAAATATTTTGGCCAAACCAAATTTCTGTACATAGCAATTTATATAGAATTGTAATTGACGAAAAGAATGAAAATGAAGTAGTATCCACCAGATGGTTAAAAACATAAAACTGTTACCATAAAATAACACAGCTTGATTAAAATAATGTCAAATTGTTTTATACATTATATCCATTCTGTCCATGACATCTTTAAGCATAACTTCAGTTTCTTTATAGCATGCTTGTGTTTCAACTAGATTTTTCTTCTTTGAAGCTTCCTCAAGCTGTCATTCAAAACTCAAACTTGTTAAACAATGTGCGTTATTAGATGTATGTCAGTGTAGAGTTTTTTTACAGCGACAATTAATCACAATCATGGTCTCAATAATTTTCAAAGTAGGTAAGTGTGAGAAAACTCAATCATTTTTTATGACGTGACAATTTGTGATTAGTTGACAGCATAAAAAAACTCTACACAGACGATGCATATAAATGAAATTGAAGGATTGTTTGTACCTTTTCAAAATTATCAAACAATTTGTTGGCAACATCAGTTAGTTGCTGCTTATCATCAAGTGGAGCAGCAGAGATAACCTTGTCAAAATCAAAGTAGATGAAAGTAGACTTGAGCCTCAAGTATCTCCTTGCATAGTTGAGTGTGTCTTGTGCAATCAAATCCGCCATTGACAGAAGATCAAAGGCAGATTTCTTTATCCTAAATACACTTCCTTTTACTCCAATATTTGCCATATAAAGTCTCTTCTTAATAAATGAACGTGTCCCCGTTTTCTCATTTGCAATCTCTAACCAAATAATAACACCATTCACATCAAAACAAGACAACAAAATCAAACAAAAAAAAAACACTCAGCTTAATTCGAGAAACTTGTTTTAAGAATGTAATTTTTTTCGGAAACTTTCTAACGCTAAAAAGTGCGATGACAAAATTAGAGATGAATTTCATATTTTTTTGTCATTAATTGTCTCTCTTTAATTAGTTTCATTATTTTACTAGTGAGTAATTTTTTTTTCAGGAAACTAGTGCCAAAAAGCGTTAAAATGGGAGGTGTGGATGAAAAAAGGGTAGGTGCTAAAAGAAATAAAACAACCTTGTAATATATATATATATATATATATATATATATATATATATATATATATAGAAGAAAGGTTGTTAATGCTTACTGTTAGTGGCAGTTGGTTCAGGAAGAGGACCATCAATCCAGAAACCATTATCTTTAGCTAATGAAATCTTATCACTGAATTGTCCTGTAAGGACTAAAGTGGCAAGGCCAATTGCTGCTGTTCTTCTTGTAGTGTGAATATTTGATTCACATTTTGATAATTCTTGATTTTTGCTTCCAAGAAATCCAACTACTTGTACTCTCCTTATGGTTCTTTGTGAATTTGGAAGAAGGCATGTGATAGGTGTTAAAGTTTTTGATACTCCATGCAGAGGAGCCATTATTGTGAAGGAACTCAAATGAATGAAGATAGATAGATAGTTGTGAGTACAAATTTTAATGTCATATCCATTTGGGAAATGCTAGTGCTATGCTATCCACTGAGTGCCACTAGAATGGATATCATTATTAAGGAGTGTTTTGTAATTTCAATTCATGTCTGTGGGCTTA